>JAJPUD010011566.1:34760-53920 GCA_023553655.1 Myrmecobius fasciatus
CTCCCCCCCCCCGACTACTACTACTACTACTGTTATTATAGAATTCACTTTTTCTAATCAGTAGGACACAATTTAATACATTAATTAATTAGCAGATTCCCAAGTCATGCTTTTACCAAAGAGGTCCCAGTTAAGTTTCTCTTGAAGAATAACAATAATTTATAATACCAATGCTTAACAAATAATTGGTATATAATAAGCTAGTAATTAGTTTTTCATTCTTTTACAAAAACTAATTTGCAACTTTGTGAAATTTCATGGTTACCATTATAATAGTATATCTGATAATACCAAGAACTAAAAATTATAGAATAACTCTATATTCTAATTCTATAATTCTAAATATCTGACTCTTTGGGGTCATTTAATCCAGTTCTATTCATTTTTAGGGATGAAGAAATCAAGGCCTACAAATATTAAATGATTAACCAAATATATACAACTATTAAGTGGCAAAGTTAGGATTGAACTAGTCCAGGTGTTCTTTACAGCAGAACAGTGGTCTCTACCTTACTAGGTAGGACCCTTGGAGTCAGTACTAGTCAGTACAATTATTACAAAATGTCTGAGAATTTCTTTTTGCACTAGGGATTGACATTTTGCTCTTCAGCCTTGTCAGAATTTATCACACGATTCCCCTTAAGAAACAAGGAAGCATATCATTTGCAGATTAAATGAATAATGTTTCTTGTACAAATGTATATTAGTGTTTTTCCAATTTAAGTCAGTGCTTTTGTGATTAATAAATATAAGTTTATTAAATGTTATTTATTTAATAATAATTTTTATCACCATGTTTTCTTAACAAATATTAATAATGCAAATGTAAGTTTGGAGGGAGCTTGTTGCCTTTTTGATATGGAAAAGGGGTCATCATGCTCACTTTAAAAAAAAAAAGGCAAGAACATCTGAAATGATTTACAATTATAGAATCACAGATGCTAACTGAAAATATAGACTGTAAATGCTTTTGTCCTAAGAATTTTAAAGGTCTAGAGCACAATTTCTTTAAGTACCAACTGAATAAAACATAGTAATTACAGGTTTGTTCCAACTTACATAATTTTTTAAGTCATGATTACTCCAAAAAAAAAAAAAAATGCTACTTTTTTGCACTTTGATCACATTACAAGTGCCCAAGTTTCCTACTTTTCTTCTACATGAAATTTTGATTCAAAAGGGAAAAGTTTGTGATGCTTCTCTTAAACAAATTACCTTTCTCCTCTTGCCATTCTGAAGAACAGGTTAACTGACAGGACCCACATTTGGGGAGGGAAAAACTCAGTGCCAGCCAATTAACACAATTAAATCTAGCCAAGACTCAGCCTCAGTTAAGCAGGAAATCTTTGACAGGAAAGAAAGCAGTGGAAACAATTGTGTAGTTTACTGAAGGGACTAGAGTCTAGCTGAGATCCAAGCCTGATCTGAAGTCATTTAAGGTGAGCATTTGAATTCACTTAAGAGAAAGGGTAAAAGGCAAAACTGGGACTTTGTGGGATAAAGCCAGGATCTTAACAGGTGGGCAGGCAGTCAAAGGGCAGGGAGGGGCAACACAAGATCAAGGCTTCATGGGAGTACAGTTTGGCAGTCTACTTTCTTGGAAGGTACAATGTGTGTGAGATAAAAATGGTGATCTTGAGAAGCAAAAAAGAAATGTGGTTAGTTAATGCCTGGAATTGTACCATGAGCAACTAAGGTGTCAGAACACTAAGAAAGGGACCACGTGGATTTTAATCTTGAAGTTCATAATAGATTCAGATTCTGTTAGTTTAGAGAGCTATGTTAACATATCTGGTGAAACAAAGATAAATCTGAAAGCGGCCATGAGTCTTTTGAAAAATCATTTTTGGAGACTAGTGGGTTAGGTGGGATTTCATCTTCCTCTCACCCAGGTTTGAAGTGTAGCAGGCTGAACCCTCTAACTGGCACATGAACTGCCATATATTATTTATACTTCTGCTGTACATACATAACTGGCACATGAAGTGCCTTATATTATTTATACTTCTCCTGTACATACATATCTATATACATGTGTGTATACACACATGTGTACATACATGTGTGCATGTATGTATTTGCTGTACCTCCCATTAAAACACAAGCTTCTCACAAGAAGAGATTGTATCATTCTTTGTATTTATATCCCTAGCTTTTTGCATAGTACTGACATACTGAACACCTAATAAATGCCTATTGATGAATGGATCTCTGCTCTTATTCTTATAGGTGTTCCTTTCAGTAGGAGAGATCATAAGCCACTCAGTTCTTATCCATTGTGATTCCTGTCCATATTGGTCCATAAATCCTCCTTTGAAAATGAACTAGATATTTTGAAAGCCTTCCTCTAGCTCTTCAAACAGTCTGCTAGACCTTGTTCTTATCGTGTGGTCAGTCTACACTTTTTCCAGTCTTTTTTCTTTCTGGATGATATATTTCATATTCAGTTTTTTTTTTTGGCACGGCAAAAAGGTTAAGTGACTTATCCAAGGTCATATAGCTAGTAAGTGGCAAATATCTGAGGCTGGTTTGGAACTCAGGTCCTCCTGACTCCAGAGCCAGTTCTCTGTTCAGTCTGCCACCTCTGCCCCTCCACTTTTAATGTGTAAGTCTTTTTTGGTAATGTGCCAAAGCCTCCATATTCATATAACACATTTCTCCATTGTTCTGTTCTATGATTCACAGCCATAAAGCCCCACCAAAAGAACATTAGTGAAAAAGGACAGTTCCTTTGTGCTACTTTTGTGCTCACTTGGAGTCATTAAAAATGCTCTCCAATTGCCCAGTGCAATCCTACTCTCTGTCTTCCACAGAAGGGCAGCTTAGTACAGAGGATAGAGTGCTGGGCCTGAAGTCAGTAAGTGATCTAAAGTCAGGCAGATTAAACTTCCTGCCTTCAAATCTGTACTCAGACACTGTGTCTGTGTAACTCTGCGTAACTCACTTAAGCCTGTTTGTCTCAGTTTCCTCAACTGTAAAATGAGCTGGAAAAGGAATGACAAACCACTCCAGTATATTGCCAAGAAAATGCCAAATGGGATCAAGAATCATTCAAGTAACAAAAGTGAATCCCCCATGGTCTGGATCTGGGACATGTTGTTCATCTACAATTTCTCCAACTCTATCCAGCAGTATGTTATAGGCAGGGAAATAGTCATTCTCGATCATTGGGGGTTTTCTTCCCCATTTGATTTATTAAACTACATCTTTAGAATGGAGAGGAACACAATAAAATAAATTTCTGAATCTATATAATCCAGTTCAGATCCCAACTCCTCTACTTACTTTCTTTTTTCAAGCTTTCCAAACTTTAATCCTTTTATCTTTAAAGTGAAAAAACAGGATTAAATTAGATTAGCACTGGGATACTCTCCATCTCCAAATCTACAACCTTTTGAATAGGTCATGGATTTCATCTATTTCCAGGTCACTTAATCTCTTTCTCAGTTTCCTCAACTGTAAAATGGTAATAATAATAATAATAATAATAATAATAATAATAATAATAATAATAGCATCAGGGTTCTTGAGATGATCAGATGAGATAAATTTGTCCTAATATTGAACCATCCCTGCATTCCTGGTATAAAACCTACTTGGTCATGGTGTATTATTCTGGGAATGATTTTCTGTAATCTCTTTGCTAATATTTTATTTAAGATTTTTGCATCAATATTCGTTAAGGAGATTGGTCTATAATTTTCTTTCTCTGTTTTTGTTTTACCTGGTTTAGGTATCAGTACCATGTCTGTATCATAAAAGGAGTTTGGTAGGAGTCCTTCATTCCCTATTTTTTCAAATAGTTTATATAATATTGGAGTTAATTGTTCTTTAAATGTTTGGTAGAATTCACATGTAAATCCATCTGGTCCTGGGGATTTTTTCTTAGGGAGTTGATTAATGACTTGTTCCATTTCTTTTTCTAAAGTGGGACTATTTAAGTAATTTATTTCCTCTTCTGTTAATCTGGGAAATCTATATTTTTGTAGATATTCCTCCATTTCACTTAGGTTATCAAATTTATTGGCATACAGTTGGGCAAAGTAACTCCTGATTATTGCTCTAATTTCCTCTTCATTGGTGGAAAGTTCTCCCTTTTCATTTTTGAGACTAACAATTTGATTTTCCTCTTTCCTTTTTCTAATTAAATTAACTAGAGGTTTATCTATTTTGTTGGTTTTTTCATAAAACCAACTTTTAGTTTTATTTATTAATTCAATAGTTTTTTACTTTCAATTTTACTAATCTCTCCTTTTATTTTGAGGATTTCAAGTTTGGTATTTGATTGGGGGTTTTTAATTTGTTCTTTCTCTAGCTTTTTTAGTTGCAAACCCAATTTATTGATTTTCTCTTTCTCTATTTTATGCAAATAAGCATCTAGAGATATAAAATTTCCCCTTATTACCCCTTTGGCTGTATCCCACAAATTTTGGTATGTTGTCTCATTATTGTCATTCTCTTGGATGAAATTAGTAATTGTGTCTGTAATTTGCTGTTTCACCCATTCATTCTTTAGGATAAAATTATTTAGTTTCCAATTGGTTTTTCATCTATTTTCTCCTGGCCTTATATTGCATGTGATTTTTATTCTGTCATGATCTTAAAAAATACATTTATTATTTCTGCCTTCCTGCATTTGATTTTGAGGTTTTTGTGTCCTAACACATGGTCAAATTTGTATAAGTTCCATGGACTGCTGAGAAAAAAATAAACTCCTTTCTGTCTCCATTTAATTTCCTCCAAAGATCTATCATACCTAACCTTTCTAACATTTTGTTTACCTCCTTAACTTCTTTCTTATTTATTTTGTGGTTTGATTTATCAAGTTCTGAGAGAGGGAGGTTGAGATCCCCCACTATTATAGTTTTGCTGTCTATTTCTTCTTGCATCTCTCTAAACTTTTCCTCTAGGAATTTCCATGCTATACCACTTGGTGCATATATGTTTAGTATTGATATTGCTTCATTATCTATGGTACTCTTTAGGAAGATATAATTTCCTTCTTTGTCTCTTTTAATTCAGTCTATCTTTGCTTTTACTTGGTCTGAGATCAGGATTGCTACCCCTGCTTTTTTTTGTTCACCTGAAGCAAAATAGATTCTGCTTCAGCCTTTTACCTTCACCCTGTATGTATCTCTATGTTTTAGATGTGTTTCTTGTATACAACATATTGTTGGATTCTGTTGTTTAATCCAGTCTGGTATCTGCTTCTGCTTTAAGGGAGAGTTCATTCAATTCACATTCACAGTTAAAATAACTAGTTTTGTATTTCCTGCCATCTTATTTACCCTAGCTTATGCTTTTCTCTTTCTTATCCCCTTTACCTCCTTCCTACTATTTTGCTTTTGATAACCACTTCCCCCAAACAATCCTTCCCCTTTAGAGCCCCACCCACACCTTTTCCCCCCCTTTCCCTCCTGTTTCCTTATAAGTAACCTCTGTTATTCCCTCAGAGCCAAATCTGATGAGATGGAGATTAACCCAATTCTCATTCCCCTCCCTTTTTTCCCCTCAATCATTATAGGTTTTCTTTGCCTCTACATGTGATGTAATTTCCCTTATTTTACCTCCTTTTCCTCTTCTTCCAGTGTTATCCCTTTTCTACCTCTAATTTCTTTTTCAGTTTATCATAATAATCATAAAATCACAATAATCATATCATAATAATCACAAAATCACAGTAATCATATCATAATCATAATGTAGTAATAGATTCATAAAATGAACCCTCATTTTATAAGTATCTATAACATAAATATAGTTCTCAAGAGTTTTTTTTTCTTGTTACCTTTTTATGTTTCTCTTGTGTTCTGTGTTTGTAGATCAAATTTTTTGTTCAGTTCTGGTCTTTTCTGTAGAAATAGGTGAAATTGTCCTATATCATTGAATGACCATCTTCTTCCCTGGAAGATAATGCTCATTCTAGCTGGGTAACTTATTCTTGGCTGTAGTCCAAGTTCCTTTGCCCTTCGGAATATCTGATTCCAGGCCCTTCAATCCTTCAAAGCAGAAGCTGCTAGACCTGTGTGATCCCAATTGTGGCTCCCCGATATTTAAATTGTTTTTTTCTGGTTTCTCGTAATATCTTTTCCTTGGTATTATAGTTCTGGAATTTAGCCACAATATTTCTGGGGGACTTAATTTTTGGGTTTCTTTCAGGAGGTGATCGGTGGATTGTTTCAATGAGTATTTTGCCTTATGGGTCTGAAATATCAGGGCAGTTTTCTTTTATGATTTCCTGGAAGATAGTGTCTAGGTTCTTTTTCTCATCATGGCTTTCAGGAAGCCCTATAATCCTTAGATTGTCTCTCCTAGATCTATTTTACAGGTCAGTTGTTTTTCCTAGGAATATTTCATGTTTTTCTCTAACTTTTCATTTTTTTGTTTTTGTTTGACTGATTCTTGAAGTCTTGATGAGTCATTCATTTCCAATTGTTCGATTCTAATTTTTAATGTCTTATTTTCTTCAGTTACTGTTTTTAGTTCCTTTTGCAATTGACCAATTACATTTTTTCTGTTCATTGCATTCTTTTTCCATTTTTTCTATTTTATTTTGCAGTGATCTCATTTCGTTTCCCCATGTTTCTTCTAACTCTCTTTTAAGATTTTTTATGCAATCTTCAAAGAAAGCCTTGTGACATGGAGACAATTTTATGTCTCTCTTTGGGGCTTTTTCTACAGTTGCTTTACCTTTAGGGGCCTCAGGATTTGAGGTCTGTTCTTCCCTCTCTCCATAAAAGTTGTCTATGGTGAGAGCTCTTTTTGGTTTTTTATTCATTTTTTTTTTTAAAGGTGTGAGGTCTGTTTAGGGCAAAGGTGGGACAGCTGCTTTAATTTGCCCTGGGGCAATTCTTCTGATTGAGTTATTTCAGTAACTGGGCAGTTCTGCTGATTGAATTATGTCAGGTGCTGGACAGTTCTGCTTTAGTTCACCCTGGGGCACTTCTGCTGATTGAATTATTTCAGGTACTGGGCAGTTCTGCTGATTGAATTATTTCAGGTGTTGAACAGTCCTGTGATTGATTGATTGCCATAGGGTTCTGTGTAATGGCAGCTAGGTCCAATGCTCATCAGGGGTTCAGTGGTTCACAATCTACCCCCCACAAAAGGCAGACCCTCCAAACCACCTGCACCACAATCAGGACAGATTGGCCCAAGAGTCCCTCAGAAGACTCCCAGGTGTGTGAAAAACACAACGCTCCCACTCCTGTTCCGACTTCTGTTCCAGCTCCCTGCTCCAGCTCCCTGCCCTGGTTTCCCTGTGCTGCAGTCTGGGTTCAGCAGACCACCCCCCTGCCCAATTAAAACAGACCTATTTTGAAGTTCTTCCAGAGTATCATCTTCTAGAATCATGTTGTCCTCCAGATATTGTGGATTTTTTTGCTTCAAAATCAGTCTAGAGGCTTCATATGTTGTTGGTTTGAGGGAAGGTTAGATGAGGTTACAGAAACTCCTGTCTGATCTCCGCCACCATGGCTCCATCACTGGAAGGAAGTTCCAAATCAAGTCTCTTTTCCCCTGTCTTTCTACCTTTATTCTAAATGTATCACTCTGTTTTAAATGAGTTTCATGTAAACAACACATTGTAGGATTCTGGCTTTTAATTAAGTGTGCTATCTGCTTCCATTGTATAGGAGAGTTCATCCCATTCACATTCACATTCACATTTTCTTCTTTTCATTTTTTTTTTGGTTTTATTTGACTGATTCTTGCAGTCTCACTGATATATTTATTACCATTTGTTGAATTCTAATTTTTAGTGAATCATTTTCTTCAGTTAGCTTTTTATCTCTTTTTGCTTTTGGACAATTGGACTTTTGAATGAAGTGTTTGTTCATTGCATTTTTTTCTATTTCAGATTTTATTTTTTAATGAATTTTTTTTTAATATTTACGTTGTAAGGAGTTATATATACCTTTTTCCATTTCATCAAGTCTATTTTTAATGGAATTTTCTTCAGATAATTTCTGGTTTTCCTTTTCCATGACTTCTTACAAAGATCTCATTTCCTTTTTCCATTTTAATTCTAACTTTCTTTTAAGATCCTTTTTGAAATCTTCCAAGAGAGCATTGTGAGAAGGGGACCAATTCATATTACCCTTTGGGGCTTAATATGGAGGTGATCTGCTTTTAGTGTCTTCAGGGTTTGAAATCTGATGTTCTCTTTCTCCATAAAAATTGTCTTTGGCTGGAGTTCTTTTTGTTTTTTGTTTTTTTGTTTTTGTTTTTGCTCGTTTTTCAAAGATTGAGATCTGCTCTTCCAGCAAAGGGATGACAGTCTCTTTAGTTTGACCTAGGGCAGTTCTGCTGACTGTGTTCCGGGGCTGGCTAAGTGGGCTCAATGGCTCACAATTTGCCTTCTGTATTTGCTTTGGGGTGTCTTACAGCATATTTGCTGACCCACTGACTTGCAATCAGGACAGAGCAGCCTAAGAGTTTCGCAGTAGATTCTCCCATGCATGGCTGCCGCAACACTCTGGCTGCCCATCCTGGCTTCCTGCCCTGGCTCCCTGTGCTGGGTCTGGACTCAGCAGCCTCTCCCTCTGCCCAGCTGAAACTGACCTTTTCTGAAGTTCTTCCAAAATATCTTCTTCTGGAAATTTGTTGTACTCCAAATATTTTTGTATTCTGTCATTCCCAAACCAGTTTAGACACTTAATCTGCTGTTAATTTGAAGGAAGCTCAGAGAATGTCACATAGACACTTGTCTGCTCTCTGCCATCTTGGCTCTGCCCCCAAAATGGACAGAACTCTGATTTTCTGGTACAATTTCAGTGGTCTTTCTACTGTTTCAATTCAGTTCAACATTCATTAAACATTTAGGATATGCAATGCACTTGTATTCTACTTTTATCAAACAAAAAATGGTAGCCTTAAGATTATTAGTACTTTAAATTCATGATCAACCTTAGATGGGCATCAGAATACAATTTTTTTTAAATTAAAGCTTTTTATTTATATAAGATATGTATGGGTAGTTCCCTACCATTGATCTTTACAAAGCTTTCCATTACAAATTTTACCCCCAGTCCCCTCCCCTCCCCTAAATGGCAGGAAGTCCATGACATGTTAATAATGTTGAATTACTTGACAAGTTATGCAAGAAATATCCTATCTATACATTTTTAAAAATAGTTATGGATATCTGAATTAATAGGAAAAGGATTAACTATAAAGTCATCTATTTGGCATTGAAAGCTCTTTACCACCTGGTCTGCTCTTAGCTTTCTAGCTTTTACCCCTATACATACTATAAGCCAGTGATATTGTCCTGGCTTCCTTGCTATTCCTCAAACAAGACACTCTAATTTTCTTTTTTTATATATATAAAGCTTTTTATTTACAAATCATATGAGTGACCTTTCAACATTGACTTTTGCACAAACTTTTTTTTTTCCCAAGCTTTTCCCCTCCTTCCCCCCACCCACCACCCCTAGATGACAGGTAATCTAATACATGCTAAATAGGATAAATTATATGACAAATACAATACATGTATACATATCTATACAGTTATCTTACTGCACAAAAAACATCAGATCTAGAAAGAGAAGAAGAAAAAACAACCTAAGAAGGAAAACAAAATGCATGGAAATATTCACAGAAAGCGTTAAAATGCTGTGTTGTGGTTTACTCTCAGTTCCCACAGGCCTCTCTCTGGATGTATATGACTATGTTCATCGCAGAACAACTGGTTTGAATCACATCATTGTTGAAGAGAACCATGTCCATCAAAATTGATCATCATATAGTCTTGTTGCTGTGTATAATGTTCTCCTGGTTCTGCTGATTTCACTCAGCATCAGTTCATGCAAATCTCTCCAGTCCTCTCTGAAATCCTCCTGTTGGTCATTTCTTACAGAACAATAATATTCCATAACATTCATATACCATAATTTATTCAGCCATTCTCCAATTGATGGGCATCCTTTCAATTTCCAGTTTCTTGCCACTACAAAAAGGGCTGCCACAAACATTTTTGCACATGGGAGTCCCTTTCCCTCCTTTAAAATCTCTTTGGGATATAGGCCCAGTAGAAACACTGCTGGGTCAAAGGGTATGCACAGTTTGATAACTTTTTGAGCATAGCTTTAAATTGCTCTCCAGAATGGTTGGATCCGTTCACAGTTCCAGCAACAATGTATCAGTGTCCCAGTTTTCCCACATCCCCTCCAACAGCTATCATTATCATTTCCTGTCATTTTAGCCAATCTGACAGGTGTGTAGTGGTATCTCAGAGTTGTCTTAATTTGCATTTCTCTGATCAATAGTGACTTGGAGCACCTTTTCATGTGACCGGAAATAGTTTCAATTTTTTCGTCTGAAAATTGTCTGTTCATATCTTTTGACCATTTATCCATTGGAATGGCTTGAATTCTTATATATTTGAGTCAATTCTCGATATATTTTAGAAATGAGGCCTTTATCAGAACCTTTGGATGTAAAAATATTTTCCCAGTTTACTGCTACCCTTCTAATCTTGTCTGCATTCGTTTTGTTTGTACAAAAACTTTTTAACTTGATATAGTCAAACTTATCTATTTTGTGATTAATGATGACCTCTAATTCTTCTTTGGTCACAAATTCCTTCCCCCTCCACAGGTCTGAGAGGTAAACCATCCTACAATGTTCTAATTTGTTTATAATATCATTCTTTATGCCTAGATCATGAATCCATTTTGACCTTATCTTGGTATATGGTGTTTGGTGTGGGTCAATGCCTAATTTCTTCCAGACTAGTTTCCAATTATCCCAGCAGTTTTTGTCAAATAGTGAGTTTTTATCCCAAAAATTGGGTCTTTAGGTTTATCAAACACTAGATTACTATTGCCATTGAGTATTTTGTCCTGTGAACCTAACCTATTCCACTGATCCACTACTCTATTTCTTATCCAGTACCAAATGGTTTTCACCACTGCTTTATAATATAGTTTTAGATCTGGTGCAGCTAGGCCACCCTCATTTGCATTTTTTTTTCATTAATTCCCTTGAAATTCTTGACCTTTTGTTTTTCCAGATGAATTTTGTTGTTATTTTTTCTAGGTTAGTTAAATAATCTCTTGGGAGTTTGATTGGTATAGCACTAAATAGATAGATTAGTTTAGGTAGTATTGCCATCTTTATTATATTCACTCGACCTATCCAAGAGCACTTGATGTTTTTCCAATTGTTTAGATCGGACTTTATTTGTGTGGAGAGTGTTTTGTAGTTTTGCTCATATAAATCCTGACTTTCCCTTGGCAGATATATTCCCAAATATTTTATACTATGGATAGTTATTTTGAATGGAATTTCTCTTTGTATCTCTTGCTGTTGCATTTTGTTGGTGATGTATAAAAATGCTGATGATTTATGTGGATTTATTTTTTATCCTGCAACTTTGCTGAAGTTGTGGATTAATTCTAATAGTTTTTTAGTTGATTCTCCAGGGTTCTCTAAGTAGACCATCATATCATCTCCAAAGAGTGATAATTTGGTTTCCTCATGACCTACTCTAATTCCTTTAATCTCTTTTTCTTGTCTTATTGTCAAGGCTAGCTTTTCTAATACAATATTGAACAGTAATGGTGATAGTGGGCAACCTTGTTTCACCCCTGATCTTATTGGAAATGGTTCCAGTTTATCACCATTCCATATGATGCTAGCTGATGGTTTTAAATAGATGCTACCGACTATTTTAAGGAAAAGTCCATTAATTCCTATACTCTCTAATGTTTTAATAGGAATGGATGTTGGATTTTATCAAATGCTTTTTCTGCATCTATTGAGATTATCATATGTTTTTTGTTAATTTGGTTATTAATATAGTCAATTATGTTAATAGTTTTCCTAATATTGAACCATCCCTGCATTCCTGGTATAAATCCTACTTGGTCATGGTGTATTATTCTGCGAATGATTTTCTGTAATCTCTTTGCTAATATTTTATTTAAGATTTTTGCATTCAATATTCATTAAGGAGATTGGTGTATAATTTTCTTTCTCTGTTTTTGTTTTACCTGGTTTAGGTATCAGTACCATGTCTGTATCATAAAAGGAGTTTGGTAGGAGTCCTTCATTCCCTATTTTTTTTATTTTTTGCTGAGGCAATTGAGGTTAAGTGACTTGCCCAGGGTTACACAGCTAGGGAATGTTAAGTGTCTGAGATCAGATTTGAACTCAGATCCTCCTGACTTCAGGGCTGGTGCTCTATCCACTGCGCCACCTAGCTGCCCATTTTTTTTCCTTTTTTTTTTTTCATTCCCTATTTTTTCGAACAGTTTATATAATATTGGAGTTAACTGTTCTTTAAATGTTTGGTAGAATTCACATGTAAATCCATCTGGTCCTGGGGATTTTTTCTTAAGGAGTTTATTAATGACTTGTTCTATTTTTCTGAAATGGGACTATTTAAGTAATTTATTTCCTCTTCTGTTAATCTGGGCAATCTATATTTTTGTAGATATTCCTCCATTTCACTTAGGTTATCAAATTTATTGGCATACAGTTGGGCAAAGTAACTCCTGATTATTGCTCTAATTTCCTCTTCATTAGTGGAAAGTTCTCCCTTTTCATTTTTGAGACTAACAATTTGATTTTCCTCTTCCCTTTTTCTAATTAAATTAACTAGAGGTTTATCTATTTTGTTGGTTTTTTCATAAAACCAACTTTTAGTTTTATTTATTAATTCAATAGTTTTTTACTTTCAATTTTACTAATCTCTCCTTTGATTTTTAGGATTTCAAGTTTGGTATTTGATTGGGGGTTTTTAATTTGTTCTTTCTCTAGCTTTTTTAGTTGCAAGCCCAATTCATTGATTTTCTCTTTTTCTATTTTATGCAAATAAGCATCTAGAGATATAAAATTTCCCCTTATTACCGCTTTGGCTGTATCCCACAAATTTTGGTATGTTGTCTCATTATTGTCATTCTGTTGGATGAAATTAGTAATTGAAGACACTCTAATTTTCAAATCTGGAAATTTTCAGTGGCTACCCCCCATGCCTGGAACTATCTCCTTTCTCATCTCCACCTCCTGGCTTTTTATAAACCCAGCTAAAATTCCATCTTCTATAGGAAGCCTTTCCTGATCCCCTGAATGTACTTTGTTTACACAGTTATTTATTTGAATGGTGTCTCTCCACTAGACTGAGTTCCTTGAAAATATAGACCATCTTGTCTTTGTTTGTATTCTCAGCACTTAACACAATGTCTAGAACAAAATACACCTTTAATAAACATTCCATGACTAAGTGTGTAAAACGTGAAATAGAGAACATTATGAAATGAAAAATGGATCATTTTATTACATTAAGTTTAAAAAAAAAACTTTTGCAAAACGAAATCACTGCATCCAAGATTAGAGGGGAAGGAGAAAGCTGGTAAACAATTCTTACAGCCAGGATACAGAGAACTGAATCAAATTTATAAGTATACAATTCATTCCCCAATTTATGAATGGTCAAAGGATACAGACAATTTTCAGATGAAGAAATTAAAGCCATTTATAGTTATATGAAGAATACTCTAAATCATTATTGATTAGAGAAATGCAATTAAAACAACTCTGAGATATCACCTTATACCTAATATTGGCTAAGATGAGAAGAAAAGATAATAATAAATGTTGGCAGTGATGTGGGAACATTGGAACATAATGTTTTGGTGAACTTGTGAACTGATTCAACCATTTTGGAGAGCAATTTGAAACTATGCCAAAAGGACTATAAAAGTGTGCATAACCTTTGATACAGTAGTGCCAGAAAAGGACCCATATGTACAAAATTGTAGCATCTTTTTTGTGAGGGCAAAGAATTGCAAAAATCAGTAAATGCCCATCAGTTGGGGAATGGCTGAATAAAGCATGGTATATGAAAGTAAAGGAACATTATTGTTCTTTAATAAATGATGAATTGGCTGATTTTATAAAAGTCTAGAAAGATTTACATGAACTGATTTGAGTGAAGTGAGCAGAAGCAAGAGAACTCTGTACAAAGTAAGAGCAAGATTATGTGATGATCAACTAGTATATCCTTGGTTCTTCTCAGCAATGTAAGAATCCAAGACAGTTCCAAAAGACTCATGATGGAAAATGTCATTAAAATCCAGTGAGAGAACTATAAAGATTGAATGCAGATCGAAGCATATTATTTTTAACTTTTTTTTTTGTTTTTTTCTTTCTTGTGGTTTTTCCTTTTTGTTCTGATTTTTCTTCATAATATGTCTAATATAAAAATACATTTAAAATTATTGTGCATGTATAGCCTATAATAGATTGCTTGCTGTCTTGGGAAAGGAGAAAAAAAAATTGGAATTCAAAATCCTACAAAAATCAATGTTGAAAACTTTACATATAATTGGAAAATTAAATACTATTGAAAAGGAAAAAAATAATTTGCTGTTTAAGTTATGTTTTAGGATGTATGTCTGGAAATGGCATTTAAAATATAAGAATTTCAGGAAAGGACTGATAATGGAAGGAAGTGAATAATGAAGTGTTAATGATTCTATTTAGCCAGCTTTTAATACCCTTTTTCAAAAATGGGGATGGAAGTAGAAATCTTCTGATAGAAAATTCAACATGTCAAAAACAGATCTCATAATCTTTGCACCTAAACCTACCCTTCTTTCAAAATTCTTTATTATCATTAAGGGCACCACCATCTTTTTATTTCTGCAGCTTTACAACCCTGGGTCATCTTCATTTCTTCATTCTCATTCACCCAACAAAGTCAATTTATTGCCAAAAGAACTTTCTCATATCTCCCCTATTCTCTCCACTCAGGCAAACACTCCTCAAATTCATACCTTGATCACACTTCACCTGATTACTTTCATATCCCTCTGACTGGAATACCTCTCACAAATCTCTCTGCACTCTAATCCACTCTTCATACAGGCACCAGAGTGATTTTGAGTGTATGTCTGATCATATTGTGCCTCCTGCCCTTCAAATTCTAAAAACTTTCTTTACCTCTAGGATTAGATACTTTGAAGCCTAGCTCTTTTCCACTTTTCTGACACTTTGTTTCTGTCTGTGATACAGCCATATTAACCTGTTTGCTGTTCAGCAAACATGGCAGCTCATTTCCCATCCCAGTGGCTTTCATTGCTTCTCTCTCTCTCTCTCTCTCTCTCTCTCTCTCTCTCTCTCTCTCTCTCTCTTTGCTGAGGCAGTTGAGGTTAAGTGACTTGCCCAGAGTCACACAGCTAGGGAATGTTATGTGTCTGAGACCAGATTTGAACTCAGGTCTTCTTGACTTCAGGGCTGGTGCTCTATCCACTGCACCACCTAGCTACCCCACACTGCTTTTCTCTCATGCTTGGAATTCACTTCCTCTCCACTGCTGTCTCTTGGAATCCATTGTTTCCTTCAAAATTTTGCTTCTGTCACCTTTGCCATAAAGCTTTCTACAAATTTCTACAAGATCTGGTATTTGATTGCACATGTAGAATAAGAGTGAGCAGTCAAGGAGGGCTTAGAAATTGTGAAGCTGGGTGACTGGATGATACTCTTAGCAATATTCAGGAGTGAAGGGAATATGTATTTATTAAGCACCTACCATGTGCCAGGCATTATGCTAAATGCTTTTACTAATATTATTTCATATAATAATACTATTTGTACAGAATTTATTACATATCAGACATTATACTAAATGCTTTACAATTATTATTTCATTTGATTCTCACAACTCCATGAGGTTGGTGATATTATTTACCCCCATTTTATAACTGAGGAAACTGAGGCAGATAGAGGTTAAGTCTAGGATCACAAAGCTCTAGTAAGGCCAGAGCCGAAACCCAGTCCAGGGTAGGTCCAGGACTCTATCTATTGAGCCACCTACTTGTTTTTACTATATATAAGTATATATATACATATGGGTTTCAGGGAAAGAAATGAATTGGTATCCCATATATAGCTCTCCTCAGACCAAACTGCATACTATTATGTGTGTGTCTATATACATATATATGTGTGTGTCTGTGTATAGGTAGCACAAGCCTGGAGTCAGGAAGACTCCTCTCCCTGAGTTAAAAAACTTGCCTTAGACATTTACTGTGTGACTTTGGGCATGTCATTTATCCCTGGCTCCCTTAGTTTCTTCATCTGTAAAATGAGTTGGAAAAGGAAATGGCACACTTTATCAATATCTTTCCCAAGAAAACTCCCAAGCCAAAAAAAGTTGAACATGACTGAAAATGAGTAAATAACAAAAAATAAAATATATACTTCTCACCATAAGAACTCTACTGCCCACAGTGGCTCTCTAATAGTCTTTTGGTAGCTAGTTGGGGGTTAGCTACTAACCACTAACATTTTTTTCCTCCACCTCATACACCAGTCTTCTTTGTTGTAATAATATTGATATATGATTAAAATAGAACTATATGAGTGCTAAATGTTAACTTCACAGAAGGGGAATGTTATTGGTGACAGTGGTAAGGGAACCCAAAATATCTTTTTTTTTTTTTTTTTTGGCTCTCCCTGTTCAAAGTATTCACTTCAGAATACATTGCTCACTTCAGTAACTGGCTTTGGTCCTGAACACAATGGATAATTAAGATTCAGAGGAAAGATCAAGACTGATTAAATATATTTGGGAAATTGCCCTTGAGGTTATAATTGAAAGGAGGGAGTACAGAATGGGAAGTGTAAAAAAATTCAGAACAGAACTCGATAATTGGGTGGAGAAATGGTGCCAAAAAATAAGATGCCACATGTGATTAGTTGAAGGAATTAAAGATGCTTAGCCTAGAAGACATATGGAGGACTCTTCAAGTATTTGAAATTTGTCCCATGGAAGAGAAAATTAGGCTTTTTCTCTTCAGTCTCAGGGGACATAGCTAAGAACTATGGCCAGAAGTTGCAAGGAGGCAGATTTCAGCTCCTTATAAGGGGAACCTTCTAAGCAATTAGAGCGACCAAAAATTGGAATGAATTACCTCAGAATAAAGTGGGTTCCTCATCCCTTAAGATTTTCAAACAGTAGATTGATAAACATCTGCCAGGGATGTTGTAGACAGGATATTATTCTTGACATGGGTTGAAAAAGAAAAGCTCTTTGGGCTTCTTCAACACTGAGAGAATCCTCAAAGCCTGTTGTTTTTTCCCTTCACAATGTCTTTTATACTTTCCTTTTTCTCCGCATTTCTTTAAAAACCAGATTATTCCAAACCATCATGCTTAGATTGTAGGAAAAGTCAACTCTGTGGTCTTTCCAATTTCAGGTTCTCCATACTTTCCATCTATGCCAAAAAAGGTGTTATTGTTGTTGTTAAATAACATTTTATTTTTCCCCCAATTATATGTTAAAACAATTTTACATAAAAGTTTTGAGTTCCAAATTCTATTCATTTATCCCTGAAACAGTAAGTAATCCAATATAGGTTACACATGTGCAATTATGCAAAGAGTTTCTATATTAGTCATTTTGTGCAAGAAAAAAAAAGGAAAGAAAAAGAAAGAGAAAAATAAAAATAACATGCTTCAATCTGTATTCAGATAATATCAGTTCTTTCTTTGAAAGTGGATAGCATGTTTCAACATTAGTCCTTTGGAATTGCCCTGGATCATGATGCTCCTGAGAACTGACAAATCATTTATAGTTCTTCATTGTACAATATTGCTGTTAATGTGTACATTTTCCTGGTTCTGCTCATTAAATTTTGCCTCAGTTCATAAATCTTTCCAGATGTTTCCAAAATCATTCTGCTTGTTATTTCTTATAGCACAACAATATTCCTTCAAAATCATATGCAACAAGGTGTTCAGCTATTCTCCAACTGATGGGCATGCTCTTGATTTCCAATTCTTACCCATAACAAAAAGAATTGCTATAAATATTTTAAAAGGTGTTTTTTTAGCACTGTTTAAGAATTTACAGTAACAGTTCTCATACTGAATGAACTGTTCCTAGTCCAGCAACAAAATAACAACATGCTTCTTCCTCATATCTGTCTAACCCCATCTTTTCTTATTTTTCAAAAGGGTTGCCACTAGGAAGATATCATGTCTATATAATGCTCAAAGTACATCACACAGTGAATATATTCTTTTTTTATTAAAGTTTTTTATTTGTATGACATATGTATGGGTAGTTCCCCAGCATTGATCTTTACAAAGCTTTCCATTACAAATTTTACCCCCAGTCCCCTCCCCTCCCCTAGATGGCAGGAAGTCCACTACATGTTAATAATGTTGAAATACTTGACAAGTTGTGCAAAAAAAATCCTATTTACAAGAAAAAAAAAGAAAATCAGAGGAAGGAAACACAATGCAAGCAAACCTCAATAGAGAGCATAAAAATGTTATATTGTGTTCCATATTTCATATCCCTCTCTTTGGGTGTATATGGTTTTCTTCAGTGAACAACTGGAACTGGTTTGAGACAATTCTTTGTTGCAGAGAGCCATGTCCATCAGAATTGATTATCATGTACTATTGTTGTTGCTGTGTTTAATGATCTCCTGGTTCTTCTCGTTTCACTCAGCATCAGTTCATGCAAGTCTGTCCAGGCCTCTCTGAAATTGTCCTGCTGGTCGTTTCTTACAGAGCAATAATATTCCATAACTTTCATATACCATAATTTATTCAGCCACTCTCCAATTCATGGACATCCCTTCAGTTTCCAGTTTCTAGCCACTACAAAAAGGGCTGCCACAAACATTCTTGCACATGTGGGTCCCTTTCCCTCCTCTAAGATCTCTTTGGGATATGGGCCCAATAAAAACACTGCTGGGTCAAAGGGAATGCACAGTTTCATAACTTTTTGAGCATAGCTCCAAATTAATCTCCAGAATGGTTGGATCCATTCACAGTTCCACCAACAATGTATTAGTGTCCCAGCTTACCCACATCCCCTCCAACATTCATTGTTATCTTTTCTTGTCATTTTAGCCAATCTGACAGGTGTGTAGTGGTACCTCAGAGTTGTCTTAATTTGCATTTCTCTGATCAATAGTGATTTGGAACAACTTTTCATATGACTAGAGATGGTTTTAATTTCATCATCTGAAAACTGTCTGTTCATATGCCTTGACCACTTATCTATTGAAGAGTGGCTTGAATTCTTATATATATGAGATAATTCTCTATATATTTTAGAAATGAGGCCTTTAGCAGAACCATTAAATATAAAGATGATTTCCCAATTTGATGCTTCCCTCCTAATCTTGTCT
>JAJPUD010011567.1:0-17997 GCA_023553655.1 Myrmecobius fasciatus
ATCAAATAGTTTTGATGACTGCTGCTTTATAATATAGTTTTATGTTTGGTACTGCTAAGCCACATCCCTTGTATTTTTTTTTTTCATTAGTTCCCTTGATATTCTTGATCTTTAATTCGTCCAAATGAATTTTTATTATTTTTTCTAGTTCTATAAAATGATTTTTTGGCAGTTTGGCACTGAACAAGTAG
The DNA here is from genome assembly GCA_023553655.1 of Myrmecobius fasciatus. Classification (NCBI taxonomy): domain Eukaryota; kingdom Metazoa; phylum Chordata; class Mammalia; order Dasyuromorphia; family Myrmecobiidae; genus Myrmecobius; species Myrmecobius fasciatus. Next base: position 192 of record JAJPUD010011567.1, read on the forward strand.
ACCAATTTAGGCAGAATTGTCACTTTTTATATTAGCTTGGCCTACCCTTGAACAATTGATATTTTTTCAATTGTTTAGATCTGATTTCATTTCTGTGAGAAGTGTTTTATATTCTATGTTCATAAAGTTCTTGGGTTTGTCTTAGCAGGTATATTCCTCAAGTATTTTATTTTGTCTACAGTAACTTTAAATGGAATTTCTCTTTCTACCTCTTGCTGATGGGCTTTCTCAGTAATTTATGCTGATGATTTGTATAGGTTTATTTTATATCCTGGAACTTTGTTAAACCTGTAAATTATTTCCAGTAGGTTTTTGGATGATTTTCTAGGATTCTCTAAGTATATCATCCTATCATCTTCAGAGAGTGATAATTTTATTTCCTCATAGCCTATTCTAATTCCTTTAATTTCTTTTTTCCCCTATTGCTAAAGCCAACATTTCTAGTACAATATTGAATAACAGTGGTGATGATGAGCATCTTTGTTTCACTTCTGATTTTATTGGGAATGCATCCAGCTTCTCTCCATTACAAATAATCCTTGCTGTAGGTTTTAGATAAATACTGCTTATTATTTTAAGGAAAGTTCTTTTTATCCCTATGCTGTCTAGTGTTTTTAATAGAAATAAATTTTTAATAGAAATACATTTATTGAAATTATCATATGATTTCTGTTAGTTTTGTTATTGATATTGCCAATTATGGTAATAGTTTTCCTGACACTGATCAAGCTTCAGACAACGCTCATTCCCCTCCCTTTGTTCCCTTTTTGAGCCTCTTGGTGTGAACTAATTGTTCCATTATATCTCTCCTTTTCTGTTTTTTCTTTCACTTCAGACCTTTTCTTACTCCTTAATGTCTTTTTCTTTGGTGCCATCACATTAGAGTCCATTCACAACCATGTGAGTCCATGTGATACCTTCCTTTGTTTGCCCCAGTGACAAAAACAGTTCTCTAGAGTTACAGGTATTGTTGTTCTCATCTAGGGATATAAACAGTTTAACCTCTGAATATATATATTTCCCCCCTGTTTACCTTTCTATGGTTTTCCTGGTCCTGTGTTTGAAATTAAATTTTCTGTTTAGTTCTGGTTTTTTCAATAGAAGTGATTTAAAGTCCCTTACTTCATTGAAGATCCATCTCCTCCCCTAAAAGATAATGCTGAATCTTGGTTTTAATCCCAAGTTCTTTGCCTTCTAGAATATGGTTTTCCATGCCCTCCAATTCTTTATTGTAGAAGCTGCCAGATCCTGGGTAATCCTGACCGCTGCTCCTTGATATTTGAAGTGTTCTTGTCTAGCAGCTTGCAGGATTTTTATCTTGAGATTACAATTTTGGAATTTCACAACAATATTCCTTGAGATTTTCCTGCAGGATTTCTTTTCAGAGGTGATTGATAGATTCTTTCAATGAATATTTTCCCCGCTTTCTAAAATATGGGGGCAGTTTTCCTTAATGAACTCTTATAAAATGCTGTCCAGGCTGTTTTTTTGTTTGTTTTTTTTTTTTTTTTTGTCATGGCCTTCAGATAGGGTGATAATTTTAAAATTGTCTATTCTGGATCTATTTTTCCAGGTTGGCTGTTTTGCCAGTGAGGTATTTCACATTTTCTCCCATTTTTCCATTCTTTTTAGTTTGTTTGACTGATTCTTGCTGTCTCACAAAGTCATTAGCTTTCATTTGCCTGTTATAGTTTTTAATGTGTGATTTTCTTTAGCTATTTTTTATATCTTTTTTTCCATTTGGTTTACTCTACTGTTTAAAGTAGTGTTTTTCTTCAGACAATCTTTTTCCTTCCTTTTTCAAACTGTTGACTCCCATACATATCTCTCATTTCCTTTCTCATTTTTCTTCTACCTTTCTTCTTTTTCTTTTGAAGTCTTTTATGAGCATTTTCAAGAAGTCTCTGGCTTGAGACCAATTTATCAAGTGAATTTATCTCACTCTTTGAGATTTCTTCTGTGGACATTTTGCCCTCATCTGAGTTTTTGTTTAGGTCTGGCCTGAAACCATAGCACCTTTCTATGGTAAAGATTTTTTGTTTCCTGATCATTTTCTTTCCTTTCCTTTTGCTATTTCCTCTTTTCTTTTATGGATGAGCTCTGCTCCTGGACTAAAGGGGGCGCTATTGCAAGCTTCCTGTGCAGCTTTGAGCCTTGGCTTTGAGCACAGCACCCCCTTGTGTTTGCAGAGGGTAGCTTTGCCAACTCTGTTCAGAAAACAGCCTGGTTTCCCAGTTTGCCTTTTGAGCTGGGACTGGAAGCTGCCCTGCTGCTGTGCTCCTCTGCTGAGCCAGGACTGAGGGTCTTAGGATTAAGACCTTCTCACTGGCTTTCCCAGAGTCTATCGGACTTGTGCTGAACACCCTTTTCACCCCAGTGAGACTGACTTTTCTTGAATTTTTTTCAATCTCTCTTGTACTGGAGAGTAGTTTCATTCTGTCAGACTGTTCAGAGGCTTAGTTTCATGTGGTTTTTGAGGGAGATGGAGAGCTCAAGCTCTGACTTTACTGGCTTTACCCCACCCTCTTGGTGCCACCCCTCTGTCCCAAATCTTGTTTGTTTTTACTGTTCTATGTTTGCCCTGAGGTGCTCTTTTGTGTTGCTTGTGGGGGAGATTGGAAAGCTTGGAATTTTCTGATCTTCTTTACTATTTTCCCAGAATCTTTAAACAACTTTTATTCTTAGCACTTCAGCTATAGACATTCTTAAGAGAGATAGATATGTGTGTGTATATATATATATGTATATGTATATATACATATATATATATACACACACCTCACAAAGCACATCCAAACATATATATATATACATACACACATATAAATATACATATACATACATACACACACATATATACATACACACACACACACACACACACACACACACACACACAAAGTATTTACATACCTCACCATTAGCCAGCTTCAGCTCTACAAGTTATGGTTTCTCATATCATTAACCAGTTCAGGTATAGGAACAGAAAGGTTAGCAAATAAGAGGAAAAGTAGGGTCATGTGACTTATGCCCACTTCCAAGGAAATTACAATATCCAGGGAAAACTGGAGAAATCGGTACAGGTATAGCCAGATGACAGTGATAATGTTTACTCATGCAATATGCAACTTGTAATTGCATGTGTTCCTTGTTTCATGTGTAAAATATTACATGTTTTGAGTATGCTTGTCTTTTATTTAGGGCAGTGGATAGAGTGTTCAACCTGGAGTCAAGAAGACCTGAGTTCAAATTTGATCTCAGACACTAACAATATGAACCTGGAAAAGTCAAGTAATCCTTGTTTCAATTTCCTCATCTGTAACATGAACTGGAAAAGAAAATGGCAAACTACTCCAGTATCTTTGCTAAGAGAACCCCAAATGGAACATGAGAAGTCATACACTACTGAAATGACTGAATAACAATCTTTTATTTTCTTCTTCATAAAAGGTGTCTCCAAAGTAACTTTTAGTAGTTCAAAGTAATATTAAATAATTAATTTAATTAATAAAAATGAAATAAAATAATATTAAAACTTCTGGGACAACTCGCATTTATTTGCTTTTGTCTGTCCTAATGTATTATACCTATTTTATTTTTAAATTGTGCTTTGTTTTGCTGTTTATTTTTATATATGTTAGTATTCCAGCAGACTTTATTTTGGAATTATTAGTTGTTAGTTATTAGTCCTTTACTTTTGCTTTGTTCTTTTAACCTTGGTCCCAAAGGTAATTGGTTTGAAATTCTTTCCTCGTTGGTAGAGACAGATGATTTTCTCTAATCAATTCTGTCTTCCCTTAATTTCCAGCAATAAGAAGAGAGTCTTATGCCAATAGGCTTTGAAATTTGGATTATATTCTTATTCATATTTGTATTTTATAGATATGAATGTATTGCTGTGAGGTGTATGGAAATCTGGACTTGGATATAATTTAGATTTGCAGTCACTGAAGTATCCCATCAAATATGCTATACTATCCAAATATTTTACATTTGTATTTAATATATATTCACCCTATAGTGATTACCTGGGATTTCGGATTAATCACCCTTGTCCTACTAATTGCTTATATTTATGTTGATGTCTAAAAATATGATTTTAGACATCAAATGTTCCCAGCTAGTTTTTTAAAAGATGGAATGTTACAGAATATCAGAGACAAGTTTTTGTTTGTTTATTTGTTTGATTTTTTTGTGGATAAAAAGTCTTTTGTGTCTGGCTGCTTCGGTTCTGAGAGATATAGGAATCAAATAATCTTCAAAACAACAATACTACTTTCCCTTTAACTAGAAGAGAAACTGAGAGAAGAGGTTAACAGGATGAGTGAAGGACATTAAGTATGCTATTAGTATTCTAGTTCAAGAGGGTGATTCAAGTAAGAAGAGGAGAGGGGAAACAGACAAATTAGCTTAGGTTTGAACTCCACACAGAACTCCAATGTTGTGGCCACAGGGTTTTTTTTTTGTTTTTGTTTGTTTTTGTTTTTGTTTTTGTTTTGTTTTGTTTTTTTGTTTTTGTTTGTTTTTGTTTTTGTTTTTGTTTTGTTTTGTTTTGTTTTGCAGGCAACCTAATGAAATAGCCCAAAGTCATGTCTGGAACTAACTTACTGCTATGAACTTTTTTGTCCAATGCACTCTAATAGAAAACTGTGATATGCTTGTCTTTCCTACATTCCTTCATTTCCTCTGTTCTCTGAGGTGGGAAACTTGAAAAAAGGAGGGAAGATAGTAAATCTGTTATCAATCAGTACTGGAAAGAGTGTGCCAATTTATTTCCCTTTGCCTCCATTCACTATCCCACAGACTTTCTAAAGCAAAATGCCTCTTTCTGGTACTTCTAGTGCCAAAATGTCAGAGAAAAGAACCATTTGAAGCACTTCCAAATACCCCTCAAAACAACTAGAAAACCACCTCAAAATTATGTAGGAGCTGAAAAACAGCTAATTAATCCAAGAGGAAAAGTCTGTCTCACTGAGGAGGAAAGGGAATGAGGTCCAAAAGCAGTAGTAGCCAGCCTTACAGCAGGAGACCTGCAGCAAGACTTCCGCCAGGTGTAATCCATAATAGAGGTCCCAGCCTCCTGTAAACCAGCAGCCCTCTAAGCAAGTAAGCAGCCTGTGTAGAGAGCAAGGCCCCACCTCAATGACCCCATCCCCAGGCCTTGATCCTATTGTCGACCAATAGTGAAGCCTTGTCCTAGGACTGTCCAAAAAGAGTCAATAGGATAGGGAAAAATATACAAAAATTTACCAAGGAAAATAACTCCTTAAAAAAATAGACAAATAGAAAAGAAAGTAGAAAAGCTAACTGAAGAAAATAATTCCTGAAAAATTATAATTTATTGTAACTCTAAATCTTATAAAAATTAATGTTGAAAACATCTCTACATGTAATTGGGGAAAATAAAATACTATTAAGTTAAAAAATAGAATTTAACAAGTGGAAACTAATAACAATATAAAGCAAAATTAAAAAAAAAACTTTTAGAAATAGAATTAAATGCAAAATTTCTCATTGGGAAAAAAAAGCTGATCTAAAAAAAAAAGAAGATTCAGGAGAGATAATATAAGAATTATTGGACTACCTCAAAGTCATGGTCAAAAAACAAGCCTGGAAAATATCTTTCAAGAAATTATTAAAGAAAACTGCCCTGTTATATTAGAACCAGAGGAGAAAAATAGAAATTGAAAGAATTCACCAATCACTACCTTTAAAAGATGCCAAAATGAAAATCACTAGGACCATCATAGTCAAATTCCAGAGCTCATAGATAAAGGAAAAAATATTGCAAGCTACCAATTTGGCAGCTTCCACATTAAAAAACTGGAGGACTTGAAATATGATATACTGTAAGGCAAAGGAGTTAGGATTAAAATGAACAATCTCTTACCCAGTAAAAATGAATATAATCTGTGGTGGGGAAGCTTATTTAATAAAATAGAGTATTTTTAAGCATTTCTAATTAAAAGACCAAAGCTATATAAAAAATTGATTTCCAAGTACAAGACTCAAAGGAAATATAAAAAGGTAAAACAAAAAAACAAGAAAGAGAAAACAAGTCAATAAGGTTAAACCATTTATATTTCTCTATGGCAAGGTAATATTTGTAACAACAATTTTATTACTATTGGAGAATTAGGAGTATATGTAGACAGAGGGTATAAACATAAAGTAACTTTGAAGGGACAGTATCCCAAAAACAATATGAAAAGGTAAGAAAAAATTACACTGGAAGAGAGAGAGGGGAGATTGACTGGTGTAAATTATCCCACATAAAAGAGGCAAAAGAGCTGTTATAATGGAGATGAGAATGGAGAGGGACATGGCAAGCAAAATTTTTAACTCAGAGAAGAAATAACATATACACTCAGTTGGATATAGAAATCTATCTTAACCTACAAAGAAGTAAAAAAGGGATGGGATAAGAGAGAGGGGAGGAGGAACTGATAAAAGGGAGGGTAGATTAGGGAAGTTGATGATTAGAAGTAAAACACATGAAAAAAGGGAAATGGTGGGTGATACAAATGAGGGAGGATAAGCAAGTAAAAAATAAAGTAAAAAAAAAAAGGAAGGAAAAATAATTAGTTTCATGACTATAAATGTTAATGGGATGAACTCATCCATAAAACAGAACTATGTAACAGATTAAAAACCAAAATTCTACAATATGTTGTTTACAAAAAACACATTTGAAACAGAGATACAGGGTAAAAATAAAGGGTTGAAGCAGATCCTATTATGCTTTAGCTGAAACAAAGAAAGCAGGGTAGTAATCCTGATCTCAGACAAAGCAAAGGCAAAAAATAAATCTAATCAAAAGAGATAAAAAGGAACCTACTGAAAGATACGATCTACAATGAAATCACATCTATACTAAACATATATGCATCAAATGGCATAATATCCCAATTTTTGAAGAAATCTTATTTACAAGAGAAAATAGATAATAAAACTATACTAAAGATGGACCTCAACTTAATTAGATAAATTTAACAACAACAACAAAAGAACAAGAAAGAAGATAAGATGAATAAAATTCTGGAGAATTAGAAATGGAGTAGAACCAAGAGAGCAGAGAGAAGCCAGTAAGTTGCCAGACCTCTCCCCAGCTTCAGAAACAATTTTAAATCAAGCCTCTAAGCAGATTCTAGGACAACAAAATCCACATAAAGATAAAATGAAGCAATCATCTAGCTTAAAATAGCTTAGAAGAACTTCAGAAAGGTCTTCCTCACTTAAGTAAAAGAGGAGTGTAGGTGATGTCTGGGCAAAAAAAATGTGGAAGGCTCTTAGAACACAGAGCAGCACCTGAGACTCCTCAGTCCTGATTCAGCAGGCCAGAGGCACCACGGGCCAGTTGTGAGTCTTCCAATCTCAGGCCAGATGGCAAATTGTGAGTTCCAGAAACCTGGCACAACAAATGAAACAAGGCTGAGCCATCCTACCATAATGGGCAAGGCACAAATATTTGAAACTCTAGCAGGCAAAGCTAATTACCAGGCCTCTGGTCCCTAACATAAGAAGGTTGGAACCATGCCCTCTGTGTTCCAGGAGCAGAATTCAACTTTAAAAAACATGAAAAAAAGCTTAAAAATGAGTAAGAAATAGAAAAGAGCCTTAACCATGGAAAGCTTCTATGGTAACAAGAAAGCTCAACACACAAACTCAGAAGAGGATAACAAGTCAAAATGTTTACAGATAAAGCCTCCAAAGTGAATATTAATTGGTCTCAAGCCCAAAAAGTCCTCCTGGAATGTAGAGGGTCACAGAGAGTGGGGAACCCTGCAGAACCATATTCATAGTCCAGTAGAACTCTACTGTCATGTCTGGCTTGACTCCCCCTAGGGTCATCTCGGCCTTCCTGATTAGTGAGGGGGCATGACAATCTGTGTTGTAATTAAAGCAGAGTTACACTAAAGCAACAAGAAAACATCTGCACACAATAGCAAGTTATTTATATGGTCCCACATGTGCAGTATCCATGAGCACATGCACAGTGTGCTATAGTTATATGTGTATTAGGGTATATAAGGCTGAGAAAACTTTGAATAAACAGACTCCAGTTTGACCATCTCCGTGAGTTCTGCCCCTTCACTCCTCACCCATGATCAGGATTCGGGCTGGTACCAAAATCCTTCAATGAGCAGATTTGGACATTTGGCATTTAACATGGGGCCCTGGAAAGCAGGGCATACAGCAGCTTGACTGATAAGGACAGTGCAAATTTGGGAAGGAGTTCCAATAGTGTAAATTTAAAAAACAAAACAAAACAAAACAAAACAAAACAAACAAACAAAAAAAAAACCAGGCAAGTGGGAAGATTTGGTAAGGGCTCATCTAGTCACTTTTGTTTTTCAGCCAAAATGGGGCAAGTGCTAACAAAAGAGCCTCCAGCTTAAGGAAAGTATGAAGATGTTGGGTTAGGTTAAATCCCACATATAAGAAAAAAAAAAGCTTTTAATGTGGGGTGTCAAACAAGGAAGTATGAGAACAGGCAGGAGGATGGTGTGTGGGGCAGGGATGGAGATAACTGTGCTGGGAGGTTTGAGGGGCGTGGAGCTTCCCTTCCACCTACAGCCACACATGATCTTGGGTCATCCTCAGCTTCTTGAGTTTCCTTCCTCAACTCCACCTTTGTCTGCCCAAGAAGGAGGAGAAGGCGGTGACATCATCTGCACCCATATCTCAGCAGTTTTGCCCTCCTCCTACATCTGGATTACAGTGGCATTAGTTAAAGCAAGTAAGGAGGGACTGGATACATTTGTATTGAGATGGAAATTTGAAGATAAAAAGGGAGTGTTTATTCCTTTTGTAGTTAAAAAACCCCATTAACCTGTGGGAAAGAGACATTTTACAGCAGTTGGGATTATTATTGAACACTATGGCTTTTTAAGCAGGGCTGCTATTGAAAGCCTGTCCCAGTCCTTATGCCTATCCCCATCCAATGGAAAGTGAATACACTAGTGTGGGTGGAATCAGTGAAAAAATTCAGGCCTTATTAGATATGGTACAGGAGCAACTTGACCTATAACCTTCTCTAAGTCCTTGGGACTACCCTGTATTTGCTATAAAAAAGAAATCTGGAAAATGGAGGATGTTGACTGATTTGAGGAAAGTGAATGAACAATGGGAACTCTTCAGCCTGGGCTTCCATCTCCTACTCAATTGTCTAAAGAATGGCCTCTTTGGGTTATAGACATTAAAGATTGTTTCTACTCTATCCCTCTAGATAAAAAGGATATGAAAAGATTTGCCTTTTTAGTGCCCAGTGTTTATTTAGCTGAGATTTATAAAAGATTTGAATGCACAGTTTAGCCGCAGGGAATGAAAAATAGCCTTACCATGTGTCCAATGTTCGCGCTGCTGCTTTTACTCCAGTAAGAAAAGTATTTCCAAAAGTTATGTTATTACACTACATGGATGATATATTGGGGTAGGTCCCTGAGGAGAAATGTTAGAAGCATGTCTACAAAAGACCATAGATACACTAAAGAACTACTGATTGTATATAGCTCTAGAAAAAAAATTCATGGCCCACTCCTTTTCAATATTTAGGACACAAAGTATACCCCAAGGTACTTATGGTACAAAAACTTTCTTAAGAACAGAGAAGTTCAACATCTTAAATAATTTTCAGAAATTGGTAGAAAATATCCAATGAATGCTTCCAGTGTTAGACTTAATTACTTATCAATTACAACCATTGTATGACAGCTTAAGAGGAGACACTGCTTTAGACTCACCCCACCAGCTTACAAAGGAAGCCCAAGAGGCTCTGAGAAAGGTTGAACTGGCTTTATCTAATGTGGTTGAAAGAATCACTCAAAAAACTTTGGAAATATCAGTTTTTGCTACAAAAGAGACACCTACAGCAGTCCTTCATCAAGGAGACAATGTGATTGAGTGGGTGACCCTTCCAGTGCAATAAGACCAAAGCCTTATTCCTTACCCAGTGCTTGTGGCTAGAATCTTGTTAAAGACCATTAAATGAGTAATACAATTATCTAGGATAGAACCTAACAAGATATAAACCTTTTATGTTAATGTATGCTGTGAAACCATCCCAGAGTGACAAATTTTATTGGCCCAGCCCCAAATTTTACTCATGGATTCCTCTTAAGGATAGCCCAGCTATTACATAATTGGCCATGGTTTTTGAAGAAAACATTTCTAAGTTCTCTCTTAAAGGAATGACCATCTTTACAGATGCATCCAAATATAACATTTGTGCTGTATATTCTCCTGATTTAGCTATAAAAAGAGTAATCAGAGCTTCCTTTCAGTCCACTCAGCAGAATGAGTTGTATGCAATTATGTTAACTCTTACTTATTACCTAGGAGATGTAAATATAATATCTGATTCTGCTTTTTCAGGTGTGGTACAAAGAATTGCCACAACCCAAAAAAAATTTGTAGCCTCTAACATATTTCAGCTTTTTAAGGAACTTCAGGAGCAAGTGAGAAACCACCCAGGTGAATATTACCTCTTGCATGTCCCCTCTCATACTGGTCTTGCAGGACCTGCTTTTTATGTAAACTCAAAGGGAGATCACCTTTTTTTATGTTAGCCAACTCTTCCCTATTTCAGGCCACCCAAAAATCTCATTCTAAATATCATCAGGCTGCATGAGCTTTACATCTACAATTTGGGATTAAAAAAAAAAAAAAAAAAAAAAAAAAAACCTAGGAGCATAGTAAAACCTGTATGGCTTGTCTTCCTTTCCATGCTTCTACCCTTCCTCCAGGGAAGACCCCTCGTGGTTTAAGGCCCATTGAAATGTGGCAGATGGATATGATCCATTATAAATTTTTTGGTCTTCTGTCGTTTATCCATGTTGTCATGGCTCAGGATTTACTTTTGCAATACCAGTTGCAAAAGAGATGACCCGAGTGGTCGCTGAATTCCTTATACAGGCCTTTGCAGTTATGGGCGTGCCACGAGCAATAAAAAAAACAGTTAATGGACCTGCATATACTTCCAAAGATTTCACACATTTTTGTGCACAGCATCAGATTTCACTGGCATACCCTTCAGTGTTCAAGGACAGGCAATAGTAAGAGGAAGAACAGAGATATCAAGATCTCTAAAAACAAAAGAGAGGGGGAACCACAGGTAACCCTAAAGAACTTCTAAATTTAACCATTTATACTATTATTATTTTTTATTTTTAATGAAGATGCACTAGCTCCGGCAGACAGGTTTCATAATCCACCAGAAGGGCAAAGTCCAGTGCAAGCAGCTCCAGTATCTTTAGATAATCACCAGTTGATGTGAAGAGATCTGAAGAGCAGTGAATGGAAGGGACCAAACAAACCATTTGGGGTAGAGGGTTTTCTCGTGTTTCTACAGATGGAGAAGAAATTGATGGGTGCCTTTGAGTCGGATCTGCCTTGTTCATTAGAGAGAGATGGAAAAAAAGACCCTCAAAATGAAGGAGAAAACCCAGGAAACATCAGGTGGCTCCATCTCTGATTATGTCCCCTACTGAAAGAGCATGGCTGTTAGAGACCTATGTGTCTGGCAACTGATTAACAAACATTAGCATGACCACAAAAATAATTGCTAATGAGACTAATGCAGGATTTCAAAACCTGCAAGAATCATTGGATTCCCTGACACATGAAGTGATGGACACATAAATTGGTGTTGGACTATCTCCTGGCTGCTGAAGGAAGTGTATGTGTGGTTGTGAATTAATAGTTATTTTCTATACCTTCCTTCTGGAACTCATGGAAGTCTTTTAAAGTATTTTGTTTATTTATATTGCTTGTTATATTACTACTTGCCTATGTGATTCCTCCCATGCTGAAACTTGTTTTATGGATTTAACCCCTGAAGTATACTTGCTCCAATTAAAACAAAAGAAAGCAGGAGATGTAGAGGGCCATAGATAGTGGGGAAGCCTGGGTAAGGTATACCCTTTAGTCCAGTAGAACTCTGCTAATGTGTCTGGTTTGGCTCCCCCTAGGGGCGTCTTGGCCTTCCTGAGAAGTCAGGGTGTGTGACAACCTGTGTTGTAATTAAAGCAGAGTTATACCAAGTGGTATAACTCATTCAAGGAAACATCTGCACACAATAGCAAGTTGTTTATGTGGTCTTGCATGTGCAGTGTCCATGGTTAGCACATGCACAGTGTGTTATAGTTATGTAAGTGTATTAGGGTATATAAGGCTAAGAAAACTTTGAATAAATGGACTCCAGTTTGACCATCTTCATGAATTTACCCTTTCATTCCTCACCCATGATCAGGATTTGGGCTGGTACCAAAATCCTCTAGTAAGCAGATCTGGACACTGGAAGAGCCCAAAAAGGATTTTAAAAGTCAAATAAGAGAGGGGGAAAATGGGAAAAGAAATGAGAGTTATGTATGAGAATTATAAAAAGAGTCAACAGCTTGTAAAACTGAACTCAAAAATTGACTGAAGAAAACAACCCCTTTAAAAAACAGAATTGACCAAATGGGGGGGAAGTCCACTGAAGAAAATAATTCCTTGAAAAGTAAAATTGGCCAAATGGAAAAGGAAGTACAAATGCTAACTGAAAAAAAATAATTTTTTAAAAATCATAATTGAGAAAGTGAAAGGTAATGATTTTATAAAACATCAAGATTTAGTCAAAAAAAAATCAAAAGAATGAAAAAATAAAAGAAAAATTAGATATGATAGATGCTGGGAGAAAATTGAATGGTTCAAAAAAAGAATATACCTTGTTCTCAGTACATAGCCTCTACACAAAAATTGACCATGCATTAGGACATAAAAATCTCATAGCCAGATGCAGAAAATCAAAAATAGTAAGTATATTCTTTTCAGATCATAATGCAATAAAATTACACTCAATAATGGACAATAGAAAGAAATTAAAGATTAATTAAAGATAAAGGAATCTAAACCTAAAAAAATAAGTGGATCAAAGAGCAAATCATAGAAATAATCAATAATTTCATTTTTAAAAATGACAACGAGACAACATATCACATTTTATGGGATGTAAGCAAAGCAGTACTTAGGGGAAACTTTATTCTAATTGTTTATATCAATGAAATAGATAAAATGCAGATCAATGATTTGGGCATGCAACTAAATGAAAAAACAGAAAAAGAAAAAAAATTAAATATTCTCAAGTAAACACCAAATTAGAAATCCTGAAAATCAAACGAAAGATTAGTAAAATTTAAAGTAAGAAAACCATTGAGCCAATAAATAAAATCAGAAGCTGTTTTTTTTTGGGGGGGGATTAAACTAAAATAGATAAAAACATCAATTTTATTTTATTTTTATTTTTTTTTTTAATTTTAAATTTTTATTTTATTTGCATAACATATGTGTGGGTAATTCTTCAACAATAACCCTTACATAGCTTTCCATTACAAATTTTCCCCCCAACTCCCCACCCCTCCCCTAGATGGCAGGATATCCACTACATGTTAATTATGTTAAAATATTGGCAAATCGAATATATGTATACATATTTCCAAACTTATCATTGGTGTGCAAGAAAAATCTTATCTATACAAACGATATATCAGATAAAGGAAGCACAATGTAAGCAAACATCAATCAAGGAGTATGAGAATGTTATGTTGTGGTCCACATTTCGCATCCCTCTCTCTGGGTGTATATGGCTTTCTTCAGTGAACAATTGGAGGTGGTTTGAAACATTTCATTGTTGAAGAGAGCCATGTCCATCAGAATTGATCGTCATATAGTACTGTTGTTGCCGTGTATAATGATCTCCTGGTTCTGCTCATTTCACTCAGCATCAGTTCATGTAAGTCTCTCCAGGCCTCTCTGAAATCATCTTGCTGGTCATTTCTTACAGAACAATAATATTCCATAACATTCATATACCATAATTTATTCAGCCATTCTCCAATTGAAGGGCATCTATTCAATTTCCAGTTTCTAGCCACTACAAAAAGGGCTGCCACAAACATTCTTGCACATGTGGGGCCTTTTCCTTCCTTTATGATTTCTTTGGGATATAAGCCCAATAGAAATGCTGCTGGGTCAAAGGGTATGCACAGTTTGATAACTTTTTGAGCATAGCTCCAAATTGTTCTCCAGAATGGCTGTATCCGTTCACAGCTCCACCAACAATGCATCAGTGTCCCAGCCCTCCCACAACCCCTCCAACATTCATCATTAACTTTTCCTGTCATTTTAGCCAATCTGACAGGTGTGAAGTGGTACCTTAGGGTTGTCTTGATTTGCATTTCTCTGATCAATAGTGATTTGGAGCACCTTTTCATATGAGTATAAATAGTTTTAATTTCATCCTCTGAAAATTGTCTGTTCATATCCTTTGACCATTTATTGATTGGAGAATGGCTTGAATTTTTATAAATATGAGACAATTCTCTATATATTTTAGAGATGAGACCTTTATCAGAACCCTTAAATGTAAAGATGATTTCCCAATTTATTGCTTCCCTCCTAATCTTGTCTGCATTGATTTTGTTTGTACAAAAACTTTTTAACTTAATATAGTCAACGTTATCTATCTGGTTTTCAATTAAAAGTTCCAGTTCTTCTTTGGATATAAATTTATTCCATCTCCACAGGTCTGAGAGGTAAACTATATTATGTTCCTCTAACTTGTTTACAAAATCACTCTTTATATCCAGATCATGAACCCATTTAGATCTTATCTTGGTATGTGGTGTTAGATGTGGGTCAAGCCCTAATTTCTTCCACACTAGTTTCCAGTTTTCCCAGCAGTTTTTGTCAAATAGTGAATACTTATCCCAGAAGCTGGGGTCTTTGGGTTTATCAAAAACCAAATTGCTATAGTTATTGCCTAATTTGTCTTGTGATTCTATCCTATTCCACTGATCGACTACTCTATTTCTTAGCCAGTACCAAATGGTTTTGATGACCGCTGCTTTATAATATAGTTTTAGATCTGGTACAGCAAGTCCACCATCTTCAGCCTTTTTTTTCATTAATCCCCTTGAAATTCTAGACCTTTTGTTTTTCCAAATGAACTTTGCTACTATTTTTTCTAGATCTGTAAGATAATTTCTTGGGAGTTTGATTGGTATGGCACTAAATAAGTAAATTAGTTTGGGTAGTATTGTCATTTTTATTATATTCGCTCGTCCTACCCATGAGCATTTTAAGTTTTTCCAATTGACTAGGTCTGATTTGATTTGTGTGGAAAGTGTTTTGTAATTTAGTTCATATAGTTCCTGACTATCCCTTGGCAGATAAATTCCCAAATATTTTATACTATCAACAGTTATTTTGAATGGAATTTCTTTTTGTATCTCTTGCTGCTGAACTTTATTGGTAATATATAAAAATGCTGATGATTTATGTGGATTTATTTTGTATCCTGCCACTTTGCTAAAGTTGTGAATTGTTTCTAGTAGTTTTTTAGTTGAGTCTCTAGGATTCTCTAAGTATACCATCATGTCATCTGCAAAGAGTGATAATTTGGTTTCTTCACTACCTACTCTGATTCCTTTTATCTCTTTTTCTTCTCTTATTGCTAAAGCTAACATTTCTAATACAATATTAAATAGTAATGGTGACAGTGGGCAGCCTTGTTTCACTCCTGATCTTATTGGGAATGGTTCTAGTTTGACTCCATTACATATGATGCTTGCTGAAGGTTTTAAGTAGATACTACTTATCATTTTAAGGAAAAGCCCATTTATTCCTATACTCTCCAGTGTTTTTAATAGGAATGGGTGTTGGATTTTATCAAAGGCTTTTTCTGCATCTATGGAGATAATCATATGATTTTTATTAATTTGGTTATTAATATAATTGATTATGCTAATAGTTTTCCTAATATTGAACCAGCCCTGCATTCCTGGTATAAATCCTACTTGGTCATGATGTATTATCCTGGGGATGACTTTCTGTAATCTTGTTGCTAAAATCTTATTTAAAATTTTTGCATCAATATTCATTAGGGAAATGGGTCTATAGTTTTCTTTCTCAGTTTTCTCCCTACCTGGTTTAGCTATCAGCACCATATCTGTGTCATAGAAGGAATTTGGTAGTACACCTTCTTTCCCTATTTTTTCGAATAGTTTATATAGTATTGGGATTAATTGTTCCTTGAATGTTTGGTAAAATTCACATGTAAATCCATCTGGTCCTGGAGATTTTTTCTTAGGGAGTTGATTAATAGCTTGTTCTATTTCTTTTTCTGAAATAGGGCTATTTAAATAATTTATTTCCTCTTCTGTTAATCTGGGCAATCTATATTTTTGTAGATACTCCTCCATTTCATTTACATTCTCAAATTTATTGGCATAAAGTTGGGCAAAGAAACTCCTAATTATTACTCTAATTTCCTCTTCATTGGAGGAAAGTTCTCCCTTATCATTTTTGAGACTAATAATTTGATTTTCCTCTTTTCTTTTTCTAATCAAATTAACTAAAGGCTTATCTATTTTGTTGGTTTTTTCATAAAACCAACTCTTACTTTTATTTATTAATTCAATAGTTTTCTTATTTTCAATTTTATTGATCTCCCCTTTAATTTTCAGAATTTCCAATTTGGTATTTAATTGAGGGTTTGTAATTTGGTCTTTTTCTAGCTTTTTTAATTGTAAGCCCAGTTCATTAATCTTCTCCTTCTCTGTTTTACGCAAGTAAGCATCTAGAGATATAAAATTACCCCTTATAACCGCTTTAGCCGAGTCCCACAAATTTTGGTATGTTGTCTCATTGTTGTCATTCTCCTGGATGAAATTTTCGATTGTGTCTATAATTTGCTCTTTCACCCATTCGTTCTTCAGGATTAGATTATTTAATTTCCAAATAACTTGTGGCTTATTTTCTCCTGGCCTTATATTACATGTGAGTTTTATTGCATCATGATCTGAGAAGGATGCATTTACTATTTCTGCTTTTCTGCAATTGATTTTGAGGTTTTTATGCCCTAACACATGATCAATTTTTGTATAAGTTCCATGAACCCCTGAGAAAAAAGTATACTCCCTTCTATCACCATTCAATTTCCTCCAGAGATCTATCATACCTAACTTTTCTAGCCTTTTGTTAACCTCCCTAACTTCTTTCTTATTTATTTTGGAATTTGATTTATCTAATTCTGAGAGAGCAAGGTTGAGATCTCCCACTAGTATAGTATTACTGTCTATTTCTCTTTGCATCTCTCTTAACTTCTCCTCTAGGAATTTGGATGCTATACCACTTGGTGCGTATATGTTAAGTATTGATACTGCTTCATTGTCTATGGAACCCTTTAGTAAAATGTAGTTTCCTTCCTTATCTCTTTTAATTAGATCTATTTTTGTTTTTACTTGATCCGAGATAAGGATTGCTACCCCTGCCTTTCTTTGTTCACCTGAAGCATAGAAGATTCTGCTCCAGCCCTTTACTTTCACTCTGTATGTATCTCTATGTTTTAGATGTGTTTCTTGTAAACAACATATTGTAGGATTCTGGCTTTTAATCCAGTCTGCTACCCGCTTCCGTTTTATGGGAGAGTTCATCCCGTTCACATTCACAGTTAAAATAACTATATCTGTATTCCCTGCCATCTTATTTACCCAGAGTTATGATTTTCTCTTCCCTTTCCCCTCTCTCCCTTCCCCCCTTCCCAGTACTTTGCTCTTGAAGACCACCTCCCACCAATAATCCTCCTCCCTTTAGAGTCCCTCCCTCCCCTTTATACCTTTCCCCTAATCCTTCTATTAGTTTATCCCTTTCCTTTTCTTCCCTCCCTCCTACCTTCCCACAAGGAGGGTCAGTGCTTTCTTTGAAGCCAAATGTGTCTGATATACTCTCTTAGAGTCCAATCTAATGAGAGTAAGGTTTACACAAT
>JAJPUD010011567.1:22997-43564 GCA_023553655.1 Myrmecobius fasciatus
ATGATTTCCTGGAAGACAGCATCCAGGTTCTTTTTTTCATCGTGGCTTTCAGGGAGTCCGATAATCCTTAAATTGTCTCTCCTGGATCTGTTTTCCAAGTCAGTTGTTTTTCCTAGGAGATATTTCATATTTTCTTCTATTTTTTCATTTTTTTGTTTTTGTTTAACTGATTCTTGAAGTCTTATTGAGTCATTTACTTCTATTTGTTCAATTTTAATTTTTAGAGTATTATTTCCTTCAGTTATCTTTTTTAGCTCCTTTTGTAGCTGGCCAATTGAATTTCTGGATTCAATGCATTCTTTTTCCATTTTGCCAGTTTTATTTTTCAGTGAATTGTTGTCTTTTTCCAATTCACCAATTTTGTTTTTCAGTGAATTGTTGTCTTTTTCCAATTCACCAATTTTGTTTTTCAGTTCACCATTTTTATTTTCCAGTGAATTGGTGATTTTTTCCAATTCACCAATTTTGTTTTTCAGTGAACTGTTTTCTTTTTCCAATTCACCAGTCCTATTTTCCAGTTTTTGATATTTCTGTTGCCCTGATCTCAATTTATTTCCCCATTCTTCTTCTAGCTCTCTTTTGAGATTCTTAATGCAATCATCCAGGTAAGCCTTCTGAAAGGGAGACCAACTTAAGTCTGCCTTTGTGGCTTCATCTGGGATTGTTTTCATAATGTCAGGATCTGGGGACTGTTCTATTTTTTCTCCGTAAAAGCTTTCTATGGTGAGAGCTCTCTTCTGCTTCTTGCTCATGATTTAAAGTTGGGATATGGGTCAAAAGCCGAGAAAACTGCAACAATTTATATTTGCCCTGGGGCAGTTTGCCGAGTTGACTTCCGATCTGAGGCTGGTGGGGCTAGACCACGTTTTCAGTTTCTCTAGATCCACCCTTTACCAAAGGCAGATCTGTCAAAGCACCTGCCCGCAAGCAGAGCAAAGTGGACCAGGCGTCTCCCAGGGGCTTCCTGGGTGCCCAAAATCCGCCCCTCTATCACAGCCCTGACTTCCGCCCCGGCTGGAGTCCGATCGCGACCAGCGGCCGATTTCCCCTGAGGCTAACCTTCTCCGGAGTTCTTTCAAGGTATATCTTTTATAGAAGTGCGTTGTAGTCCAAATGCTTGGCGAGGACCTCACTCGGAAACCAGTTTTAAAGCTTACTTTGCCTGGGTTGGGGGAATGTCGGAGGGAGTTCAGAGAGAAAGCTGTTCGCAGTTCGCCATCTTGGCTCCGCCCCCATCAATTTTATTTTTTAAAAAATGAAAGAAAAAACTAAACTAAAATAGATTAAAAATGTCCATTTTATTTTTTTAAAAAAGGAAAGAAGAAAACCAAATTACTAGTATCAAAAATGAAAGGGATGAACTCACATCAATAAAGAAGAAATTAAGACAATTGTTAGGAGCTATTTTGCCCAATTATATGCCAATAAATTTGACAATCTAAATGAAATGGATGAACATCAGCAAAAAATACAAATTACTCAGATAAACAGAAGAAAAATAAAATACTTAAATAATTCAGTTTTAGGAAGAAGAAATTAAACAAATCATCAGTGAACTTTCTAAGAAAAAAAATCTATAAGGCCAGATGGATTCACAAGCGAATTCTACCAAACATCTAAAGGATAGTTAATCTCAATCCTATAAAAACTATTTTTCCAAATAGGCAAAGAAGGAATACTACCAAATTCTTTTTATGACATAAATATGGTGCTGATACCAAACATCATATTTATGGATTTTTTTTAAACCAAGAAGTACCAAAACAGAGAAAGAAAATTACAAATCAATTTCTCTAGTGAAGAATGATGCAAAAATTTTAAATAAAATACTAGCAAAGAAATAACAGAAATATATTACAAGGATTATACTATGTGACCAGGTGCATTTTATTCAATATTGGGGAAACCATCCACATAATAGATTATATTAATAACAAAACCCATCAAAAAAAGAAAAAATCTTTTGACAAAATACAGTACCCTAAGAATGGGCACTAAAAACTAAAAACACTAGAGAGCATAGGAATAGTTGGAATTTACCTTAAAAGAATAATTAATATTTATCATAAATCATCAGCAAGTATTATCTGTAATGAAAATAAGCTAGAAGTCTTCCCAAGGATGTTCATTATTATATCTATTATTTAATATTGTACTAGAAATGTTAATGATAGCAATAAGAAAAGACAAATTAAAGGAATTAGAATAGACAATGAAGAAGAAAAATTATCACTCTTTGCAAAAAATATAATGGCATACTTAGAAAATCCTAGAGAATCAACTAAAATTTTTCTTTAAATAATTAACAACTTTAGCAGAGTTATAGTACACAAAATAAACCCACATAAATCATAAACATTTCCACATATTACCAACAAAGTCCAGCAGCAAGAGATAGAAAGACAAATTACATTTAAAATAAGTGTAAACAATATAAAATGTTTGGAAATCTACTTGCCAAGACAAACCCACACAATTTGAACACAATTACAAAATACTTTTCATACAAATAAAATCAGATCTAAAGAATTGGAAAAAATATTAATTATGCATGGATAGGCTAAGCAAATATAATAAAAATGACAATTCTACATAAATTAATCTATTTTTTTCAGTGCTATGCCAATCAAGCTATCAAAATTTTATTTGATAGAGCTAAAAAAAGAAGTAATTTGAAAAAACAAAAAGTATAGCAAGGGAATTGATGG
Organism: Myrmecobius fasciatus; assembly: GCA_023553655.1. Lineage (NCBI taxonomy): Eukaryota > Metazoa > Chordata > Mammalia > Dasyuromorphia > Myrmecobiidae > Myrmecobius > Myrmecobius fasciatus. Next base: position 25,706 of record JAJPUD010011567.1, read on the forward strand.
GGAAAAATACAAAAAAAAAAAGATTGCCTAGTCATATCACATCTCAAACTGTATTATAAAATGACAATCATTAAAACAATATACTAGCTAAGAAACAGAGTTTTGAATGAGTGGGATACATTAGGTACAAATTAAATTATAGTATGGACCATAGTAATCTAGTATATAGTAAATCCAATTATTCAAGCTTTTGGAACAAAACCTCATTATTTGACAAAAACTGCTAGAAAAACTATATAACAGTATGGCAGAAACTAGATAGAGACCAATATCTCACACCATATACCAAGATAAAGTCAAAATGATTATGTGATTTATACATAAATGTTGATAACATAAACAAATTAAGAGGGCATGGAATGGCTTATCAGATTTAAGGGAAGAACTTTAGGAACAAAGAAGATATAGAGAACATTACAAAATACATAATAGATAATTTTAATTATTTAAAATTTAAAAGTTTTTACATAAACAAAAACAATGCAATCAAAATTATAAGGAAAGAAAAAAAACTGTAGAAATTTTTTTTTTGTAACAAATAACTCTGATAAAGGCTTCATTTCTCAAATATGTAGAGAACTGCATCAAATTTGTAATAATACATATTGGAACATTGTATTCAGTAACAGCAATACTGTACTATGAAGAATTGTAAATGACTTAACTAGTCTCAGCAATATAATGATCCAAGACCATTCCAAAGTACTGATGTTGAAACATACTATTCACCTCCAGAGAAAGAACCAATATTGATTGAATATAGACTGAAACATAGTTTTTTTCACCTTCTTTCTTTTTTCTTTTATTTCTTTCTTTTATTATTTTTATTCTTCTTATACAAAACAAATAATATGGAAATGTTTTACACAATTGCAGTATAGCCTATATCTGGTTGCTTATCATCTCAGGGTGGGAGAAAGAGAGGAATAGAATTTGGAACTCATCACTTTAAATAAAATATTTAAAAATTGGAAAAAAAAACCAAAATACCCCTTTCTGAAGATCAATCCTTTATTATTAGCATTTTAATAGTTGATAGCATGGAATAGTTGACAGAGCATCAGGAAAACATATATTCAAATCTTACTTCAGAGACACTATTTGATGTGCAACAAGTCATTTAACTTTATGTGCCTTAGTTTCCTCATCTATTAAATAAGAAGTTTAAACATGTTGAGTTTAAGATGTTTGACATAGGCAATTAGATCTTTGAGAATGGAGAAAGATTAGGACTGAAAAAATCTGAGAGTCATCTGTATAGAGATGATAATTGAATCTATAGAAGCTGATGAGATCACTAAATGAAATAGTATGAAGAATGAAAAGAATAGGACCCAACACAGAGCCTTAGGAGAAAACTATGGTTAATGGGTGTGACCTCGATGAAGTTCCATCAAACAAGATTGAGAAGTCAGGTAGAAGGAGAACTAAGAGAGAGTAATGTCTCACCTCCCCCCCCCCAAAAAAAAAGGGCAATATAAAGGAGAGGAGGGTGATTGACAGCATCAAAAGCTTCAGAAAGGTCATGAATAATAAGAAAAGAGTATTAGATTTTTGTCAGTAAGAGATCACTGGTATCTCAGAGAGAGCAGTTTCAGTAGAATGATTAGGTCAGAACCTTATAAAGTAAAGAAGAAAGTGAGAGGAAAAGTGGAGACACCATGGCAGTCTCAAGAAATTTAACAAATAGGGGTGGCTAGGTGGTGCAATGGATAGAGCACCAGCCCTGAAGTCAGGATAGACCTGAGTTCAAATATGGTCTCAGACACTTAACACTTCTTAGTTGTGTGACTCTGGGCAAGTCACTTAACCTAAATTGCCTCAGCTTCCCCTCCCCCCCCCAAAAAAATTAGCAAATGAAGGGAGAAAAGATATAATAGGATAGTTATTGGGGATGGAGAGATCAAATAAGGGTTGTTTGAAGTTGAGGGAAATGTTGGCATCTTTATAGACATATCCATTAGGATGTGTGGGACTGGGTTTACTTTAGTGACATATGACTTTTGGCTTCTATCTGTTCCAACATGCTGACAGTAAAAGCCTTTTAACACCTTTTTCTAGATTTTGCCTTCTCTCTTAACTATCTCTCCCTGCCTCATTCCCATTCCTCTTCTGGGGTTTAAAAGGTACCCAGGATGTTGCTGTTTCTTCTTTGTATTTTGAAAGGAACAGTTCTTCAAGAACTGCAAGCCCCAGACACCCTCCATTATTTTCCTTTCCTTAGATTAGCCTGAGTGGGGGAATCTGAGGACAAGAGTTTGGGAATGAGCCAAAGAGAGAAAAAAATTAGAGATAACTTTAGCCACATGGATATTCACTTCCTATTAAAAGGTCTGGTAAAAATATTCTAATTCCTTGAACCACATTAAATGTACAGTAAGTTAATGAAAAGACCCTTAGGACTTAGGAGACGAGTTCTAGTTCTAATTTTGCTTTCAGGTAGTTGTGTCACCTGAGATAAATCACAACTGCTTGGGATTTCTCAGTTTCCTCAATTATAAAATGAGGAGATCAGACTAGCACTGGTGGTGTTTTGTTTTAGACAAGGAGGTTTCACCGGGGAGGGGAAAATTTGCCTCAGATGGAAAATTTAAAAGGTTTTTCACAAGGGGTGGTATTACCCTACAGAAGAAGGCAGATCCAAGGTCTGACTGGAATGGGAGGGCAGAAGTATATTGAGGTAGAGAGTGAAACAAGATGATGGTGCTGGGAAGGGCAGGTAGACTCCCACCAAAGCTTGATTGTCTACTCGACCTTGATATAATTCAAGGTCAAATCAGATCTAGGGATGGGAAAGGAGGTAGCTCAGTAGACTGGTCCCCTTGGTGAGGACTTCAGGTATCCCTCTAGAGTCAACAAAAGAGAGGAAGCAGCTAATTGTCCAAACATGAGCTAGAAAGTTTCTTCTCCCTTTCCTTCATGAAGAGGAAATCCCTTCGACCTGAGTGAGTAGAGCAAAAAGAGGGGAGAAAGGGAAGTTAAAATGTATGGATTATTCTTAACTGAGGACATTCTCATTTCTCTGAAGTTTTGCCTTCTTGGCTTCTCAGATTTTTACAAGAGTTAGAGGAAATAAGAGGAAGAAGGTTTGGGGCAGGGAAGATGAGTTGAAATATCAAGTTAAAAATATAAAAATAAAAAAAGAGGGCGGAAACAGCTGATAGAAAATGTACATCTCAAGTAATTTTTATCAAAAGAGATAAAAAAAAATTGAGCATGCAAGTATAAAACCAGGGAAATCTAAAAGTGTTTGCCCATACAAAATTATTTGAGAAAAAGGAGAACTAGGATCTAGTTTCTGAATCAATAATAACTCTGCTTTCTACTTCTATTTGAAGATGAATGGATTAATTTGACAGCATGACCGCTTTACTCTATGAAGTCTGTGACATTGAGGTTCTCATGCATAGGCTAGACTTTTTGTTGCTGTTATTATTGTTTTTAACAAAAATGGCCCAATGTGCTAGAAAGTTCCGTTTTATAAATCATGGTGCCAGTCCTACCCTTTGTCCTCATCAATAGATAGAATGCTGCACTGGGAGTCAGGAAGGTTTGAGGTCAAACACTTATTAGCTATGTGGCCCAGGTCAAGTTTTTTAACCTCCATTCACCTTGATGTTCTCATATTAAAAAAGGGATAATAACAGTATCTATCCTACAGGATTTTTATGAAGGTCAAATGAAATAATCTTTTTAAAGTGCTTAGCGCAGTTCCTAGGACCTAGTAGCTTATATAGATAAATGGTTATTCCTTTTCCTTCCTTCAATTAAAGAAAGGGTCTCACCATAGTTGTTCCATATATTTTAGATGGGGAAAAACCAAAATATTTTGTGGCAAAGTTAAGGAGTTTGGCTATGAAGAGTTTGGCTTAGTAGAAGGGGAAAAAAATCCACCCAATTTAGAACCAGAGGATTTATATTTCATCCTTCCTTTGCTACCTATGTGACTTTAAATAATTAATTTCCTTTTTTTAGGCTTTATTACTTCTCTAGCAGATATTCCCTTTATCTAACCACTCTAATTTTTTATTTCTTTTTAATTATTGGTTTCCTAGGGTAGCTAGGTAGTATAGCAGATAGTGTCAGACCTGGGATCAGGAAGACTTGAGTTTAAATCCTGGCTTAACCATGTGACCCAAGGCAAGTCATTTAATCTTATTTGACTCATTTTTCCCATCTGTAAAATGAACTAGAGAAAGAAATGATAAACAACTCTAGTATCTTTGCCAAGAAAATCCCAAATAAGATCACAAAGAAATGAACAGGGCTATTAAACAGAAACGACACAATGTGCTAGAAATTTCCCAATGTCACTTTTGTTGACTACCTCTTCTCATCAAATATATACAATTTTCCACTCTGTAATTCTGTCCCACAAATGGCAGTCATAGGATTTAATCCATGATACATCAGTTCAATTCTTTCATCATGTTTTTCCTGATTCATTAAGTTCTCCTTAAATCACTATCGTCATTGTATCCTATAGTTTGAAACCCTATGCTTTTGCAATGTGCTATTTCATTCTCTTCTGTGATTTTTCATGGCAATGGAAGAGTCTTATGTTAGTCAATAAACATTTTTAAGCATCTACTATGTGTCAGACATTTGTATCCCCATAAACACTGGGGATACATAAAAGGTGGAAAAGACAGCCTCTGTTCTCAAGGAACTTGTTGCTTAATAAGGGAAAATGGATATTTTCAAAAAAGTTTAAGAAATATCAGAAACATAAGTTCTAACAGTAATCAGTTTTCAAAAATGAAGTTAGAAAAATTTATATTAAAAAAGAGTACTTTTAAACAGAAGCATTGAATGCTCTTCCCATTCAAAACTCATCTTTCTCCATGATACTGCCCCTCCAAAGAAACTCTTTCTGATCATTATTCCTTATTCTCACAGTAATTTCTTGTCTCCATACTTCATATGTCTTACTTACTTTTTATTGATTTTAACAATTCTTGTTGTAAATAATTGCTCAGGAAGAGAATGATTTAGTTTGTTGTGCTTTGACTTAAGTAACTCCAGATGCTGAGAGATGGGAATGTTTCTTGGCTTATTTATGTCTCTGCTGAAGGCTATAGTCTTTCTAGTAAGAAAATTCCTTTCCTTAAAATCAAAACATGCTGATTATGTTCTATACATATACAACTCTAACTTGAATCTAAATATTTGTATTAAATTTCTTTACAAAAAATGGCTATATTTCTTTTTGTTACAGTCTATATTCTTTCACCATGATATATAAAGTGAGATTTTTTTTCCGAGTGGGCAAATAGATGCAATTCTCTGGCATTTTATTTGGTTTTTTTAAACTTTTCATTTTCAATTCAATTCACCAGCATATAAAGTGCTCTTCACATGCCAGACACTGTATTGAGCACTGAGGATATTGATACTGAAATAGATATGTGATATGATTGAATTGAGAGTTCTCCTCAACGATGCAGATTTAAACCTATAATTGCTGTCTGACTCTTATCCATGCAATCCCAAAATTTCACTACAGAGGGTCTAATAAGTTGGAAGTCCTTCCTCACTTTTTCTCACATATCCTTAGTGAGAGTTCCATTGGGGCACCCTGTTTACTTGTTGATCCTTGCTCTTGCCATTTGACCAGCTCATTTTTTTACCTTTAAATTTTCCTTATTCTGAATTTGACAAAAACCAGATGATATTATTACTATTTCCACAAACATAGTAGAACAGGAAAAGATGATTGTTCTTGAAACTCTACTAGGTCTCTATTTATAGGTCTTTATATTACAAACTTTTCTTGTTAAATATATAATAAATTCAACAAGTGACTTTTACAGCTGTCTTCTTTGCGATTCCTTCTTGTCTTTCCTTCTGTTCTTTTCAATGCATTTAAAAAATCTTTCATTGACTCTTTGTTCTTTCTTTTCAATTATTCTCAACTTCCTTTTTCCTCAAATCTAACTCCATCAAATTGAAGAAAGTACCATTATGGCAAATTTATGCGCTCAAGCAAAACAAATGTTTTCATTGGTCATTTTCTGAAAACGTAACTTTTTCTGCATCTAGAATACATAACCTTTGTATTAGAGGGTTCATCATTGGGCATCTGGAATCATGACTGCTCATGCATTGATCAGAGAGAGCCTCTAAGGTTTTCAAAGATTTATTTTTTATAATATTGTTATTGCATATTACCTTTTTAGTACTGCTCACAGTTTTCTCTGAAATCATCTCTTTCATAATTTACATTAGTAACATTTGTTCATCCATTTCCCAACGAATGCACACTCATTTAGCTTCTAGTTCTTTGCTATAACAAAAACTGCTATAAACATTTTCATACACATAAGTTTCTTTTTTCTTTCTTTGATCTCTTTAATGTATAGGTCTAGTAGTGGCATCTCAAAGTCAAAGGATATACACAATTTATTGAGTTTGATGATTGTTTTGAAGTGCTTTACAGAGTAAATAAATCAATTCATAGCTCTCCCAACATGCATTAGTATGTGAATTTGACAGCAGCCCTTAATAATAATTGTTATTTTCCTTTTATTTTCACCTTTGCCAATTTGTTGAGTGTGAGGAGCTATTTTAATTTAGATTTATCTAATAATTTGTAATATTGAGCATCTTTTCAAGTAACTAAAGGTAGCTTAGATTTTTTTTCCTTTGAAAATCATCAGTTCATACCTTTTGACCATTTATTGAGGAATGGCTTTTTAAAAAATAAATTTGTATGAGTTCCTTACATATGTTCAATATAAGATGTTAAACAGAAAAATGTGCTGCAAAGAATTTTTTCCCATGAATTTTCTCTTCTAATTTTAGCTACATTGATTTTGTTTTTGCAAAAACTTTTAAATTGTACATAATCAATATTATTCATTTTATCTTCTATGATCTTCTCTATGACTTGATTGAATATGTTCAGAAAGATATTTTATTTTTTGTTCTCAGTTGTTTATGATGTTAGCTTTTAAATTTAAACAATATATCCATTTGGAGCTTATCTTTGCATATAATGTGAGATTTTGGTGTGTATTTAACATCTGCCAGATTGCTTTCTAGTTTTCCAAGTTTTTGCTGACTCATGAGTCCTTACTCAAACAGTTGCAATCTTTCATTGTATCAAGCATTATGCTGCTATATCTGTTTGCTTTTATGTTGTATAACCAATCCGTTACGCTGATTAGCCTCTATTTTCTAAAGAATACCAAATAGTGTTGATTATAGTTAGTTCTCTTATAAGTCATATTTCAAAAATGTGACTGTTTCAATATGATTAATAATAAGGAACATTTTGAGCGTAATTCACATTTCAAGTTTGCTTTTCTGCAATTTCTTCTTCCACGAGAAATGGTGAGAATGAAAAAAATTAAATCATTTCACAATAACTCATAAAATACAATCTTTCCACTACCCACTTCCACAAGTAAACATTAGGACTTAGTCAAGGTAAAGGACCATTGTTTATCTTCTTATGCTATAGGAGATATAAGCTGAGAAGGGCTGATCCACACCATATCTACTCCCAACCTAAACCCCTTTCCCCATGGTCTCCAAGAATTATGGCACCCAGTCAAATTATCAATGCAGTCTGAGGCAGCCAGAACTATTGAAGCTACTATTTATTGTGATATTTATCTATTTCTTAATATTTTAACATGTATAAAACTACCATTTTTGTTAGGGTTTTTTGGAAAAAATTGTATCACTATTGAAGATTTTGAACATTGTGCTCTAGTTCCATTTTCCCCAAAAGCTGTGTGGTTTTAATTGCTTTTTAGATATGCATATTTCCCTTTATGGCAGAGATGACTATACAGCTTTGTGGTATAGACATCTAATCTTGGCAGGTCTCCTTCCTTCACAAATTTTTTTTCCCATTTCTTTCTTTTTTTTTTCATCTAAATATTGTTATTATTTTTCTAACTATAATGTTTTGTATCATTTTTTATTTTGATATCATTTATCTATGCACAATTAATATTTCTCCAAGAATTTAGGACTATTAAAAGTGTTTTTTAATTGTATTCCTTTGTCCATCTTGGTAGGTAGACTCCCCTATATTTTATGCATTCCACAATAATTTTTAAAGAATTCCTTTAACTTTCTGTTGGGTTTTGTTTGTAATATCCAGATATGCTAATGATTCATGTGGATTGATTTTATGTACAACAATTTTGTTTAAATTATTGTTACAATTAATTTTTATTCGATTCTCTTGAGTTCTCTAGACATCATGTAATTCTTCAAAAACAATTTTGTTTCTCCTTTGTTTATTCTCTCAAATTTTTTTCTTCTCTTTGTGCTATAGATAGTATTTCTAATTTTATGTTAAATCATAGTATTAGTAATGTCCTCACTATATATGTTTTTGGTTCTTAAGAGGTAGTTATTGTGCTAGAGCAACACCAGTAGGATGTTAGTATTAAAAACATGGTCTTTACATTTATTGAAAAGTTAGGGTCAATATAGGAGCTTTGAAATTTCTTGATTTGACTCCTAATTTTCCTGTTAAACTCTAGGCTCGAAACTCATAGTTCATATGCACTATGTGTTCCAGATAAATGTACTGCTAGACAAAGTTTATACTGTCTTCATCTGAAATTATGCTAAAATCTGGGTAGTAAGCATTATTTTTTCACCAAATCTTTCCTTTGTAGATGAACAAGCTAAACAGCTTTGAGTGACTACAGATCTCATTCAAGTGGTTCTGCAGTGTTCTAGGGCTTATGAAGTAAGCTTAATGTCATTTATAAAAAAAAAAAAAAAAAAGAGTATCTTGATGATCTCATCTCATCAGGCACAGAAAACCCCTCTTCAAGTGGATTCTGAAATGGATCTCCTGTTTGACACTGAAAAGTAAGTATATCTGGTAAGCATATCTATTTATATGTACATCTATATTTTACTCTATATCTGTATAGACATAAAGATATTTATATCTATTTCTTCACCTATCATCTATCTATACATGCAGCAAGTTAGCTATCTATCTAATCTTGTTTTATATCTTTACTGATACTTCTTATAAGGGTATCATTAAATAGTTATATTTTCCAAGAAGCTAAAATGATTTTAGTGTATGGGATTGGATATTGTTATTAAAAAAAAACTTATAAGGCTACACTGTTTTCCTGATTCAAGTTTTTTTTCTTCTGCCAGCTATATATGACTTGCAAAGTTTTCCTTGTTTTCTACTAATTGACATTGACTTAAATTTATGTAAGGCTTATTCTTTTAAAATTGATTAAAATGGATCAACAATTATTTTTATTTACTTGCTTATTGTTAACATTTTTAAAAATTGAGTTCTGAATTGTCTTCTTCCCTCATATCCCTCCCCACTCTTTTAAAAGCAATACAATGCAAATTATACATGTGAAGTCCTGAAAAATATATTTCCATAGTTCCTTTATAAAATAATTCTTTTGTAGTTTGACTGGTATGGCACTGAATAAGTAAATTAATCTTGGTAGATTCGCTATTTTCATTATGTTGACTCAGCCTACCCACGATCAATATTTTCCCAATTGTTCAGATTTGTCTTTATTTGTATGAAAATTATTTTTTAATTGTGTATACATAAATCTTGAGTTTGTCTTCAAATAAACTTCCAAGTATTTTATATTGTCCAAATGGACTTTCTCTATCTCTTCCTACTGTGAGACAATCCTATGCTTTTTGCAGTTTTGTTAATTGATATGGTAAATTATGCTTATAATTTTTCTGATGTTGAACCAGCCCTGTATTCCTCATACAAATCCAACTTGGTCCTAATGTATTATCTTAGTGATATATTTCTATAATCTTGTTGATATTTTATTTAAAAGTTTTTATTTAATTAGTATTTATTTAGTATTTATTTAATTAGTATTTATTAGGGAAATTCGTGTATATTTTTTTCTCTATTTTTACATTCTTCAACTTAGATATCAGACTCCGTTAGCTATTACAAAGGAATTTGTTAGAACTCCTCATTTACTTTTTCCCAAATGGTTTGTGTAATATTAGGAATAATTGTTCCTTAAATATTTGATAGAATTCACTTTTGAATATATCTGGTCATGGAGATTTTTTTCTTAAGAAGCTACTTTATAGCTTGTTCAGTATCTTTTTCTAAGAGAGAGTTATTAAAGTATTCTATTTCCTCTTCTGTTAATCAGGGCAATTTATATTTTATAAATATCCATTTTACTTAGATTGTCAGTTTTACTAGCCCATAATTGATCAAAATAACTCCTGATAATTGCTTTAGTTTCATCTTCATTGATGGTGTAATCGTTTGTGTGTTTTTTTTAATATTGCTAGCTTTTACTTTTTAAAGTCAAATTAACCAATGGTTTATTTACTTTATTGACTTTTTCAAAGAACCAGCTTCTTTGTTAGTTTGATGGGTTTCTTTTTGCTTTTGTTTTTGTTTTTACTTTCAATTTTATTCATCTCTGCTTTGATTTTCACTATTACCATATTAATGGGTTTTTATTAATTGTTTTATTTTTTTCTGGTTCTACATGTATATTAAGTTTTGGGTTTTTTTTAATACATATTTCTTTAGGAATCATGCTGGGAGAGAAAAATCAGAACAAAAGGGAAAAGCCATAAGAGAGAAAAAAAAACAGGGAAAAAGTGAATATAGCCTGTGTTGATTTACATTCAATCCCCATACTTCTCTTTCTGAATGCAGATGATGTTTTCTATGCAAGATTTATTGGAATCATCTTGGATCACTGAACCGCTGAGAAGAACCAAGTCTTTCATAGTTGATCACTGCACAATCTTGTTGTTACTATGTACAATGTATTCCTGGTTTTGCTTGTTTCACCTAGCATCAGCTCATGTAATTCTTTCTATGCCTTTCTAAAATCAGCTTGTTCATCATTTTTATAGAATAATAATATTCCATTACTTTGTATATCATAACTTATTCAACCATTCCCCAATTGATGGGCCTCTACTTATTTTCCAATTCTTTGTCACCACAAAAAGAACTGCTACAAACATTTTTGCATATGTGTGTCCTTTTCCCTCCTTTATGATTTCCTTAGGATACAAACCCAGTAGTGGCACTGCTGGGTCAAAGGGTATGCAGGTATGTACAGTTTTATAGACTATGTTGGTGTTTAATTGGGAGGGAAGTTAATTTGTTCTTTATCCAGTTCTTTTAATTGCATTCCCAATTCATTGAACTATTCTTTATCTCTTTTATTGATTTACATATTTAAAGAAATTAATTTTTCCATAATACTTTGGCTGGATCTCATGTATTTTGACATGTTGTATCATTGTTCTCATTATCTTTAATGCAATTATTGATTTTTTTCTATGATTTGTTCTTTGATCCACTCATTCTTTAGGACTAGGTTTAGTTCACAATTAATTTTTTAATTCATGCTTCCATGTCCCTTTATTGCATTTTGATCTGCATTTAAGATTTCTATTTTTAGCATCTATTTCTGAGACTTTTATTCCCTAATATATGATGAGTTTTTGCAAGGGTGTCATGTGCAGCTGAGAAAAATGTATACACCTTCTATTTCCATTCAAATTTATTTAGAAGCCTACTATATTTAACTTTTCTGAAAATCTATTCTTGTCCTTAATTTCTTTCTTATTTATTTAATAGTTAGATTTATTTAGCTTTGAGAGGGGAAAGATGAAATCCTCTTACTAGTATGGTTTTACTGTCTATTTCTTTCTGTGACTCAGTTAACTTTTTCTTTAGGAATTTGGATGCTATGTTCTTTGGTGCATGTATGTTTAGTATTTATATTGTTTCATTGTCAATGATACTTTTTAGCAAGATGTTATAGCCCTATTTGTCTCTTTTATTCCTATTTGTGTCTTTATTTTATTTTATTTTTTGCTTTGCCTTGTTTGAAATCATGATTGTTATCCTTGTCTTTTTTTTTGCCTTATTTGAAGCATAATAGATTCTGTTCTAGCTCCTAATGTTAACTGTGTATGTCTCTCTGTTTCAAATGTGTTTCTTGTTGACCTCATTTTGTTGGATTCATATTTCTAATTCATTCTGATATCTCCTTCTGTTTTATTGGTGACTTCATTCCATTTACAATCACAATTTTAATTACTAACTGCATTTTTTATCTCATTTTCTTCTTTTTATCCTTTTCTTTCTTTTTATTCTCTCCTAAAAAGTCTGTTTTGCTTTTGATCACTCTTCCTTTAACCCACCCTTTATTTTTTATCATTCACACTCCCTTATTCTTCTCTTCCTACTTCCCTATTAAATAAGATAGATGTGTGTGTTTGTGTGTGTGCATATATATACATATATATTCTTCAAATTAAGATAGAATTAAGCTAAATACTTTCAAACCTCTTCTTCTTGAGGTCTTCTAAACAACACTGACTCACTCCCATGTCCTTGGTCTATGTAGAATTTTTCTAAGTGCCCTAATAATGATGAAGTTCCTAGGAGTTACATGTATCATCTTCCTATATAGAAATGTAAATAGTTTAACTCAATTGAATCTTTATGATTTCACTTTCCTTTTTACTTTTTTGTGCTTATCTTGAGTCTTCTCTTTCAAAGTCATATTTTGTATTCATCTCTGGCCTTTTCATCAGGAATGCTTAAGCACCTTCTGTTTCATTTTTCCCCCTTGAATAATAATACTAAGTTTTGCTGAATGAGTTATTCTTGGTTGCAATTCTCTTTTGCCTTTGTGTATATAATTTTTTAAATCCTATGATCTTTTAACATGAAAGCTGCTAAATCTTGTGTGATACTGATTCTGACTCTTGTATTTGAATGGTTTCTTTCTTACTTTTTGAAGTATTTTCTCTTTGAACTGGAAGCTCAGAAATTTGGCTGTAATATTTCTGGGAGTTTTCATTTTGAGATCTCTTTCAGATGGTATTAGGTGGATTTGTTAAATTTAACTTCCTCTTGTCCAATTCAAATTTTTTCTATTTTATTTTTTCCAATTACATGGTGAAATAAATGTTAAGATTTGGGTTTTTAAGTTTTGAGTTCCAAATTCTAACTGTCCTTCCTTTCACTTTCCCCAAGACAATAAGCAATCATATATTGATTTTGCCTATACAATCATGTAAAACATTTTCATATTAGTCATTTCATATAAGAAAACTTGAATAAAAGAAAAAAAATAACATGCCTCAGTCAGTATTTAAGAAATATTAATTCTTTGATTTTGAAAAAAATTTCTTCAGTGGGCTTGTTTGAGCCCCCCATTTTTATTTGACCAAACCTGTTATTTAAGGAGTAATTTTGGTCAATAAGGTTTTTTTTAATATAATTTTATAATTTGGTGAATTCCTGGTGTTTTAAGGTATCATCTTCTTCAGTATTTTTGTGCCTTTTACCAAACTATTTTCTTTTTGTAATTTTCTTCCATAACTTTTATTTCCTTTTGCCATTTTTATTTCTATAACTGTTATTTGACTTTAAAAATCATTTTAGCCCTTCCAAAAATTCTTGTTGAACTTGTATCAGATTCACAGTTCTCTTTGAGGCTTTGATTGTGGCTGTTTTGATGTCATTGTCTTTTGAGTTCTTGTCTTGTTTTTCCCTGTCACCATAGTAGCTTTTCATGATCAGGTTCTCTTAAAATGTTTTTTTTTTTCACTTTTCCAGTATATTTCTTGACTTTGAACTTAAAGTTGATTTCTTTTCCTATGATTAAAAAGTAAACAGGGTATTATCCCAAGCTTTAGGCTTCTTCATGTTACTATTTTCAGAGATAATTGTGGGGGTTTGGAAGTTTGCAATGCTTCCAAGATGGTATGAGCTGGAAAGAGATATGGTCACTGCTCTCCTGGTCTGAGCTCTGGTTTTTACTCAGTAAATATCACTCATCTTTGTAACCAAAAATGATTCTGTTCCTTAGATCTCTGATTTTTTGCAGCTACAAGAAATACTGCTTCTCATAGTCATTGCTCCCTTGGGATTGTAAACACTCCTCTCCTCCCTGGAACTTCAGCCTGGAAGTTGGTATTGGCAATGAAGTTGCCAAACAGAGCCAGTCCTCCCACTGCTAGCTTAGGTCTCTCCTATAATCTTTCTTACCAATGATCTGATCCCCTTATCATTTCTATCTTGAGAGTTCCCGAAATTGGTGCTATTGTTGCCACCTCCAAGGTCTACCACTGGTGTCATTGCCCCATGGGCCTTGGCCCAAAAGTTTCACAGATTTTTTTTTAAACAACTTTGAAGATCTTAATTGCCTTAACGTGGAAAAACATCTCACTTCAATCCTTTGTTGTACCCTCCAGAATTCAATTTTGAGGCATTATTTTAAAATTGTTTCCATGGGGGTTGTTGGGAGAACTAAGGTATAATGCTTTCTCTACTCAGCCAGCTTAGTCCCCATCATTATATTCTAGGTCAGTAGTTGATGATTTTTTCCTTAGTTGCTTTTTTCATTAATAATCAGTCTTAAGTTTTCCCATGTCTTTTGTGTCTTTCTCATCTTCAAATACTTCTATACTAATCTCTCAATTTCCTTATAATTGTATCGCCTTTAGCACAAATCTCTTTTATAAATGCTTGGTCTGTTTGAACTACTTTTCTCATCTTTATTCTTAATAGAGTCATGTCTGTCTCTGAAGACCCCCTGGGAATGTTACATTAAGGTCAAAGTGTTGTGATTCTACCGTTCTTGATAGAAAAAAACAATTTGTTAAAATAATTTTTGTAAATCATTTCCATTTTTTCTGTTTGTAGTCCCTCTTCCTGAGACAGGAACATGGTACAATAGATAGAGTAATAGATATGAAGTCAGGAAGATTCATCTTCCCAAATTCAAATCTGCTTTCAGACACTTACTAGCTGTGTGACTCTGGGCGAGTCACTTAACTCCGTTTATTTCAGTTTCATCTGTAAAATGAGCTGGAGCAGGAAATGGCAAACCATTCTACTAGATTTACCAAGAAAACCCAAATGAGGTCTTGAAGAATCAGAGATGACTTAAACAATTGAATGAACAAGAAGTCCTCCTTTCATTTTCATACATAAATGTCCTTAAAGATAACATTTTGCTTAGCTGGAAAAATTGTCTTTAAACTGATTTAATCCTCCATTGCTTCTCTCCATTTAATGGGAAAATTGGCTTTGTATTTATCCCACTTTATAAGAAGATTGTACAGACTGCCTCTGGCATCATCTCTTTCATTTGGTAAATCAGATATCTGCTCACTAAGGCCCTTTCTAGGCTCTTTTGTTCTCCTTATAATGATTAATTTGCTTTGCTTAAACTTTATGGTAAAATTATTGTGGTAATTGCCCATATGATTTCTACTGTTCATTTCACAATTTTGATTGTTAATTATTTAATTAAAATAGGTGAGGATTTAATTGTCTCAATGGTGTGGTTATATGTTATTGTTGTTGTCATTGTTATTGGGTTATGGGGTTGTTTTTTTTTTTTAACCAATTCTCAACTAACAGATTGATAGATTGATAATTCTCCACAGAGAATTGAGTCAGTTAACTCCCACATGAATAACAAGTCTTTTCCTCTATGTTAAAATATAATTTATTTTGCCCTGTCTCTCCTCTTCTCTGTAGAGTCCTCTCTTATAAGTGTCAATTCCTGAAGAAAACAAAAAAAATAGAAATATTGCATCATGGTAGAAATTTTCCTTTGTCCCTGATTGTGTGGTTCCTTTCTACCTCTTCCCATCCCTGCTATCATTTTTCTTAATATCTGTCATGACATTTCCTTTCTGGGTCCATATTTTCCTATACTTTTGAATTTCAGTTGTCACCAGAAGCTCTGAGGCTCATTCTTTGTTAATTCATCTTGTTGTTATTACTTCATTAAATTTCTTATGTCTTAATTGTAGATACAGCTGTGATTACTTTATCTATTATGCATATTTCTTATTTGAAAGTTTATGAGGATTAGAACAAATGTCTAGTATTCAGTCTCGTTAGTCAGGTGACCCAGAATTTCCTGGATAGAGTTTCAATAAGATTTTCATTCAATTTCCTACCTACTTTTATTATCCTTTGAAAGTCACTTTACTTGCCTATTTGAGCATCATCATAAATCAAGTGCTTGGCAAACCCAATGAGCTAAATAGATTTATAGCTAGGACTCTAATTCAGGAAGTTATTCCAGGAATAGGGAAGAATATGAGAAAGTCCCAGATATAGGCATTCTGGGAAAATATTGAGAGAACAAAAGACCAGCTCTGGAGGGGCATATATTTCATAAATGGCAGAAATAAGAAAGATATCTTATTTTAACTTCTCTTCTGCCTGCCAGCTAGGGAGAACTCTGCAGAAGGAGAGCTAATTTATCAAATAACAGTGCATGAAGTAGAGATTACACTGGGGAAAAAGTCGTAGGAGAACAAAATAACAAAACGCAAGCAAGTACCCCATCTATTGAAACTTGCAATAAAGAAGTGCATAAGAAAACTCTCGGCATTAAGGAAAAGAATCTGATAATTTAGGATGCTCCTCTGGCAAGATAGCTGAATGGTCATTTCTGAAACCAAATCCTCTTCATTATGCCAGAATAATAAGAAATGTATCAAATAAAGTAATAGGACAATAAAGGGAAGCAGAAGGGAAGGAAAGAAATTCTTACAAAAATAATTTTAAAAAACAGTGGAGAGACTGGAGAAATGACTAAACAAAGAAACCCACAAAAAAGAAAATGGCTATACAATGAAGAAATGGCTGGATGGAGATAAAGCAGGATGCTTCCTTGGAGCAAGATTCATTGAACTAAAGGTATCAAAGAAAAGTACGTGGTTGAAAACATGAATTGCTGCCATCCTGAAACCAAAAGTTAATAGGAAAAATACCTTTAACAATTATTCCCCACATAATACTATTCTTAACATACATTCTGAGTACTATAAAATGAACAATAACTGGTTTAGAAAGTATACTAATAAAACTTCCTTATCAAAAATAAGGAAGATGATATATACATATATATTCAGATCATCTGATATACATACACACAATCATTTAATTGGAACATTTTTATCGTGTTTTTTTTTTTTTTTTTTTGGTTTCTCTGCTAGTTCTTAATGGTTTTCCTGAGTTTTCCATACTTTCCTCTCTATCTTTATTAATTTTCATGCTGTTTAATACATTTTTGTTGTCTTGATGTTATGAAGGATTAAACTCAGATAAAGTGTCCAACAACCATCTTATCAGAAATGTTGGAAATTTTTTTCTATTGTGCCCTTGTTACAAATCAGCAAAACTTGTTGAGGATTACCATCCATCTATACAAATGTCTACTAATCCGTCAGCACAAAATTTATACATTATTTTCCTGACTCATGCTGACTTTAATACTTACAGGAGTACTTTAGTCATGTATAGCCAGGGCAGGTGATTTCACACCACCACCAAAAACTAATTATTAATGAAGACCTTCTCCTATGTAACCTGTGTTTTAATATATTAACTCTGAATATACATTCACCGGTTTTAATCTTGGGAATTTCCCTCTCTTCACAATGCTATATTTTGGACCCAACCCATAGTGAATACCTGGAAATACTTGAATTTTGCCCATCTTTTTCTTTTTTTTTTTAATTTTTAATTTTTTTAATTTTTTATTTTATTTGCATAACATATGTGTGGGTAATTCTTCAACAATAACCCTTACATAGCTTTCCGTTACAAATTTTCCCCCCAACTCCCCACCCCTCCCCTAGATGGCAGGATATCCACTACATGTTAATTATGTTAAAATATTGGCAAATCGAATATATGTATACATATTTCCAAACTTATCATTGGTGTGCAAGAAAAATCTTATCTATACAAACGATATATCAGATAAAGGAAACACAATGTAAGCAAACATCAATCAAGGAGTATGAGAATGTTATGTTGTGGTCCACATTTCGCATCCCTCTCTC
>JAJPUD010011568.1:0-17985 GCA_023553655.1 Myrmecobius fasciatus
ATCAAATAGTTTTGATGACTGCTGCTTTATAATATAGTTTTATGTTTAGTACTGCTAAGCCACATCCCTTGTATTTTTTTTTTCATTAGTTCCCTTGATATTCTTGATCTTTAATTCGTCCAAATGAATTTTTATTATTTTTTCTAGTTCTATAAAATGATTTTTTGGCAGTTTGGCACTGAACAAGTAGACCAATTTAGGCAGAATTGTCACTTTTTATATTAGCTTGGCCTACCCTTGAACAATTGATATTTTTTCAATTGTTTAGATCTGATTTCATTTCTGTGAGAAGTGTTTTATATTCTATGTTCATAAAGTTCTTGGGTTTGTCTTAGCAGGTATATTCCTCAAGTATTTTATTTTGTCTACAGTAACTTTAAATGGAATTTCTCTTTCTACCTCTTGCTGATGGGCTTTCTCAGTAATTTATGCTGATGATTTGTATAGGTTTATTTTATATCCTGGAACTTTGTTAAACCTGTAAATTATTTCCAGTAGGTTTTTGGATGATTTTCTAGGATTCTCTAAGTATATCATCCTATCATCTTCAGAGAGTGATAATTTTATTTCCTCATAGCCTATTCTAATTCCTTTAATTTCTTTTTTCCCCTATTGCTAAAGCCAACATTTCTAGTACAATATTGAATAACAGTGGTGATGATGAGCATCTTTGTTTCACTTCTGATTTTATTGGGAATGCATCCAGCTTCTCTCCATTACAAATAATCCTTGCTGTAGGTTTTAGATAAATACTGCTTATTATTTTAAGGAAAGTTCTTTTTATCCCTATGCTGTCTAGTGTTTTTAATAGAAATAAATTTTTAATAGAAATACATTTATTGAAATTATCATATGATTTCTGTTAGTTTTGTTATTGATATTGCCAATTATGGTAATAGTTTTCCTGACACTGATCAAGCTTCAGACAACGCTCATTCCCCTCCCTTTGTTCCCTTTTTGAGCCTCTTGGTGTGAACTAATTGTTCCATTATATCTCTCCTTTTCTGTTTTTTCTTTCACTTCAGACCTTTTCTTACTCCTTAATGTCTTTTTCTTTGGTGCCATCACATTAGAGTCCATTCACAACCATGTGAGTCCATGTGATACCTTCCTTTGTTTGCCCCAGTGACAAAAACAGTTCTCTAGAGTTACAGGTATTGTTGTTCTCATCTAGGGATATAAACAGTTTAACCTCTGAATATATATATTTCCCCCCTGTTTACCTTTCTATGGTTTTCCTGGTCCTGTGTTTGAAATTAAATTTTCTGTTTAGTTCTGGTTTTTTCAATAGAAGTGATTTAAAGTCCCTTACTTCATTGAAGATCCATCTCCTCCCCTAAAAGATAATGCTGAATCTTGGTTTTAATCCCAAGTTCTTTGCCTTCTAGAATATGGTTTTCCATGCCCTCCAATTCTTTATTGTAGAAGCTGCCAGATCCTGGGTAATCCTGACCGCTGCTCCTTGATATTTGAAGTGTTCTTGTCTAGCAGCTTGCAGGATTTTTATCTTGAGATTACAATTTTGGAATTTCACAACAATATTCCTTGAGATTTTCCTGCAGGATTTCTTTTCAGAGGTGATTGATAGATTCTTTCAATGAATATTTTCCCCGCTTTCTAAAATATGGGGGCAGTTTTCCTTAATGAACTCTTATAAAATGCTGTCCAGGCTGTTTTTTTGTTTGTTTTTTTTTTTTTTTTTGTCATGGCCTTCAGATAGGGTGATAATTTTAAAATTGTCTATTCTGGATCTATTTTTCCAGGTTGGCTGTTTTGCCAGTGAGGTATTTCACATTTTCTCCCATTTTTCCATTCTTTTTAGTTTGTTTGACTGATTCTTGCTGTCTCACAAAGTCATTAGCTTTCATTTGCCTGTTATAGTTTTTAATGTGTGATTTTCTTTAGCTATTTTTTATATCTTTTTTTCCATTTGGTTTACTCTACTGTTTAAAGTAGTGTTTTTCTTCAGACAATCTTTTTCCTTCCTTTTTCAAACTGTTGACTCCCATACATATCTCTCATTTCCTTTCTCATTTTTCTTCTACCTTTCTTCTTTTTCTTTTGAAGTCTTTTATGAGCATTTTCAAGAAGTCTCTGGCTTGAGACCAATTTATCAAGTGAATTTATCTCACTCTTTGAGATTTCTTCTGTGGACATTTTGCCCTCATCTGAGTTTTTGTTTAGGTCTGGCCTGAAACCATAGCACCTTTCTATGGTAAAGATTTTTTGTTTCCTGATCATTTTCTTTCCTTTCCTTTTGCTATTTCCTCTTTTCTTTTATGGATGAGCTCTGCTCCTGGACTAAAGGGGGCGCTATTGCAAGCTTCCTGTGCAGCTTTGAGCCTTGGCTTTGAGCACAGCACCCCCTTGTGTTTGCAGAGGGTAGCTTTGCCAACTCTGTTCAGAAAACAGCCTGGTTTCCCAGTTTGCCTTTTGAGCTGGGACTGGAAGCTGCCCTGCTGCTGTGCTCCTCTGCTGAGCCAGGACTGAGGGTCTTAGGATTAAGACCTTCTCACTGGCTTTCCCAGAGTCTATCGGACTTGTGCTGAACACCCTTTTCACCCCAGTGAGACTGACTTTTCTTGAATTTTTTTCAATCTCTCTTGTACTGGAGAGTAGTTTCATTCTGTCAGACTGTTCAGAGGCTTAGTTTCATGTGGTTTTTGAGGGAGATGGAGAGCTCAAGCTCTGACTTTACTGGCTTTACCCCACCCTCTTGGCGCCACCCCTCTGTCCCAAATCTTGTTTGTTTTTACTGTTCTATGTTTGCCCTGAGGTGCTCTTTTGTGTTGCTTGTGGGGGAGATTGGAAAGCTTGGAATTTTCTGATCTTCTTTACTATTTTCCCAGAATCTTTAAACAACTTTTATTCTTAGCACTTCAGCTATAGACATTCTTAAGAGAGATAGATATGTGTGTGTATATATATATATGTATATGTATATATACATATATATATATATATACACACACCTCACAAAGCACATCCAAACATATATATATATACATACACACATATAAATATACATATACATACATACACACACATATATACATACACACACACACACACACACACACACACACACACACAAAGTATTTACATACCTCACCATTAGCCAGCTTCAGCTCTACAAGTTATGGTTTCTCATATCATTAACCAGTTCAGGTATAGGAACAGAAAGGTTAGCAAATAAGAGGAAAAGTAGGGTCATGTGACTTATGCCCACTTCCAAGGAAATTACAATATCCAGGGAAAACTGGAGAAATCGGTACATGTATAGCCAGATGACAGTGATAATGTTTACTCATGCAATATGCAACTTGTAATTGCATGTGTTCCTTGTTTCATGTGTAAAATATTACATGTTTTGAGTATGCTTGTCTTTTATTTAGGGCAGTGGATAGAGTGTTCAACCTGGAGTCAAGAAGACCTGAGTTCAAATTTGATCTCAGACACTAACAATATGAACCTGGAAAAGTCAAGTAATCCTTGTTTCAATTTCCTCATCTGTAACATGAACTGGAAAAGAAAATGGCAAACTACTCCAGTATCTTTGCTAAGAGAACCCCAAATGGAACATGAGAAGTCATACACTACTGAAATGACTGAATAACAATCTTTTATTTTCTTCTTCATAAAAGGTGTCTCCAAAGTAACTTTTAGTAGTTCAAAGTAATATTAAATAATTAATTTAATTAATAAAAATGAAATAAAATAATATTAAAACTTCTGGGACAACTCGCATTTATTTGCTTTTGTCTGTCCTAATGTATTATACCTATTTTATTTTTAAATTGTGCTTTGTTTTGCTGTTTATTTTTATATATGTTAGTATTCCAGCAGACTTTATTTTGGAATTATTAGTTGTTAGTTATTAGTCCTTTACTTTTGCTTTGTTCTTTTAACCTTGGTCCCAAAGGTAATTGGTTTGAAATTCTTTCCTCGTTGGTAGAGACAGATGATTTTCTCTAATCAATTCTGTCTTCCCTTAATTTCCAGCAATAAGAAGAGAGTCTTATGCCAATAGGCTTTGAAATTTGGATTATATTCTTATTCATATTTGTATTTTATAGATATGAATGTATTGCTGTGAGGTGTATGGAAATCTGGACTTGGATATAATTTAGATTTGCAGTCACTGAAGTATCCCATCAAATATGCTATACTATCCAAATATTTTACATTTGTATTTAATATATATTCACCCTATAGTGATTACCTGGGATTTCGGATTAATCACCCTTGTCCTACTAATTGCTTATATTTATGTTGATGTCTAAAAATATGATTTTAGACATCAAATGTTCCCAGCTAGTTTTTTAAAAGATGGAATGTTACAGAATATCAGAGACAAGATTTTGTTTGTTTATTTGTTTGATTTTTTTGTGGATAAAAAGTCTTTTGTGTCTGGCTGCTTCGGTTCTGAGAGATATAGGAATCAAATAATCTTCAAAACAACAATACTACTTTCCCTTTAACTAGAAGAGAAACTGAGAGAAGAGGTTAACAGGATGAGTGAAGGACATTAAGTATGCTATTAGTATTCTAGTTCAAGAGGGTGATTCAAGTAAGAAGAGGAGAGGGGAAACAGACAAATTAGCTTAGGTTTGAACTCCACACAGAACTCCAATGTTGTGGCCACAGGGTTTTTTTTTTTTTTTTTGTTTGTTTTTGTTTTTGTTTTTGTTTTGTTTTGTTTTTTTGTTTTTGTTTGTTTTTGTTTTTGTTTTTGTTTTGTTTTGTTTTGTTTTGCAGGCAACCTAATGAAATAGCCCAAAGTCATGTCTGGAACTAACTTACTGCTATGAACTTTTTTGTCCAATGCACTCTAATAGGAAACTGTGATATGCTTGTCTTTCCTACATTCCTTCATTTCCTCTGTTCTCTGAGGTGGGAAACTTGAAAAAAGGAGGGAAGATAGTAAATCTGTTATCAATCAGTACTGGAAAGAGTGTGCCAATTTATTTCCCTTTGCCTCCATTCACTATCCCACAGACTTTCTAAAGCAAAATGCCTCTTTCTGGTACTTCTAGTGCCAAAATGTCAGAGAAAAGAACCATTTGAAGCACTTCCAAATACCCCTCAAAACAACTAGAAAACCACCTCAAAATTATGTAGGAGCTGAAAAACAGCTAATTAATCCAAGAGGAAAAGTCTGTCTCACTGAGGAGGAAAGGGAATGAGGTCCAAAAGCAGTAGTAGCCAGCCTTACAGCAGGAGACCTGCAGCAAGACTTCCGCCAGGTGTAATCCATAATAGAGGTCCCAGCCTCCTGTAAACCAGCAGCCCTCTAAGCAAGTAAGCAGCCTGTGTAGAGAGCAAGGCCCCACCTCAATGACCCCATCCCCAGGCCTTGATCCTATTGTCGACCAATAGTGAAGCCTTGTCCTAGGACTGTCCAAAAAGAGTCAATAGGATAGGGAAAAATATACAAAAATTTACCAAGGAAAATAACTCCTTAAAAAAATAGACAAATAGAAAAGAAAGTAGAAAAGCTAACTGAAGAAAATAATTCCTGAAAAATTATAATTTATTGTAACTCTAAATCTTATAAAAATTAATGTTGAAAACATCTCTACATGTAATTGGGGAAAATAAAATACTATTAAGTTAAAAAATAGAATTTAACAAGTGGAAACTAATAATATAAAGCAAAATTAAAAAAAAAACTTTTAGAAATAGAATTAAATGCAAAATTTCTCATTGGGAAAAAAAAGCTGATCTAAAAAAAAAAGAAGATTCAGGAGAGATAATATAAGAATTATTGGACTACCTCAAAGTCATGGTCAAAAAACAAGCCTGGAAAATATCTTTCAAGAAATTATTAAAGAAAACTGCCCTGTTATATTAGAACCAGAGGAGAAAAATAGAAATTGAAAGAATTCACCAATCACTACCTTTAAAAGATGCCAAAATGAAAATCACTAGGACCATCATAGTCAAATTCCAGAGCTCATAGATAAAGGAAAAAATATTGCAAGCTACCAATTTGGCAGCTTCCACATTAAAAAACTGGAGGACTTGAAATATGATATACTGTAAGGCAAAGGAGTTAGGATTAAAATGAACAATCTCTTACCCAGTAAAAATGAATATAATCTGTGGTGGGGAAGCTTATTTAATAAAATAGAGTATTTTTAAGCATTTCTAATTAAAAGACCAAAGCTATATAAAAAATTGATTTCCAAGTACAAGACTCAAAGGAAATATAAAAAGGTAAAACAAAAAAACAAGAAAGAGAAAACAAGTCAATAAGGTTAAACCATTTATATTTCTCTATGGCAAGGTAATATTTGTAACAACAATTTTATTACTATTGGAGAATTAGGAGTATATGTAGACAGAGGGTATAAACATAAAGTAACTTTGAAGGGACAGTATCCCAAAAACAATATGAAAAGGTAAGAAAAAATTACACTGGAAGAGAGAGAGGGGAGATTGACTGGTGTAAATTATCCCACATAAAAGAGGCAAAAGAGCTGTTATAATGGAGATGAGAATGGAGAGGGACATGGCAAGCAAAATTTTTAACTCAGAGAAGAAATAACATATACACTCAGTTGGATATAGAAATCTATCTTAACCTACAAAGAAGTAAAAAAGGGATGGGATAAGAGAGAGGGGAGGAGGAACTGATAAAAGGGAGGGTAGATTAGGGAAGTTGATGATTAGAAGTAAAACACATGAAAAAAGGGAAATGGTGGGTGATACAAATGAGGGAGGATAAGCAAGTAAAAAATAAAGTAAAAAAAAAAAAGGAAGGAAAAATAATTAGTTTCATGACTATAAATGTTAATGGGATGAACTCATCCATAAAACAGAACTATGTAACAGATTAAAAACCAAAATTCTACAATATGTTGTTTACAAAAAACACATTTGAAACAGAGATACAGGGTAAAAATAAAGGGTTGAAGCAGATCCTATTATGCTTTAGCTGAAACAAAGAAAGCAGGGTAGTAATCCTGATCTCAGACAAAGCAAAGGCAAAAAATAAATCTAATCAAAAGAGATAAAAAGGAATCTACTGAAAGATACGATCTACAATGAAATCACATCTATACTAAACATATATGCATCAAATGGCATAATATCCCAATTTTTGAAGAAATCTTATTTACAAGAGAAAATAGATAATAAAACTATACTAAAGATGGACCTCAACTTAATTAGATAAATTTAACAACAACAACAAAAGAACAAGAAAGAAGATAAGATGAATAAAATTCTGGAGAATTAGAAATGGAGTAGAACCAAGAGAGCAGAGAGAAGCCAGTAAGTTGCCAGACCTCTCCCCAGCTTCAGAAACAATTTTAAATCAAGCCTCTAAGCAGATTCTAGGACAACAAAATCCACATAAAGATAAAATGAAGCAATCATCTAGCTTAAAATAGCTTAGAAGAACTTCAGAAAGGTCTTCCTCACTTAAGTAAAAGAGGAGTGTAGGTGATGTCTGGGCAAAAAAAAATGTGGAAGGCTCTTAGAACACAGAGCAGCACCTGAGACTCCTCAGTCCTGATTCAGCAGGCCAGAGGCACCACGGGCCAGTTGTGAGTCTTCCAATCTCAGGCCAGATGGCAAATTGTGAGTTCCAGAAACCTGGCACAACAAATGAAACAAGGCTGAGCCATCCTACCATAATGGGCAAGGCACAAATATTTGAAACTCTAGCAGGCAAAGCTAATTACCAGGCCTCTGGTCCCTAACATAAGAAGGTTGGAACCATGCCCTCTGTGTTCCAGGAGCAGAATTCAACTTTAAAAAACATGAAAAAAAGCTTAAAAATGAGTAAGAAATAGAAAAGAGCCTTAACCATGGAAAGCTTCTATGGTAACAAGAAAGCTCAACACACAAACTCAGAAGAGGATAACAAGTCAAAATGTTTACAGATAAAGCCTCCAAAGTGAATATTAATTGGTCTCAAGCCCAAAAAGTCCTCCTGGAATGTAGAGGGTCACAGAGAGTGGGGAACCCTGCAGAACCATATTCATAGTCCAGTAGAACTCTACTGTCATGTCTGGCTTGACTCCCCCTAGGGTCATCTCGGCCTTCCTGATTAGTGAGGGGGCATGACAATCTGTGTTGTAATTAAAGCAGAGTTACACTAAAGCAACAAGAAAACATCTGCACACAATAGCAAGTTATTTATATGGTCCCACATGTGCAGTATTCATGAGCACATGCACAGTGTGCTATAGTTATATGTGTATTAGGGTATATAAGGCTGAGAAAACTTTGAATAAACAGACTCCAGTTTGACCATCTCCGTGAGTTCTGCCCCTTCACTCCTCACCCATGATCAGGATTCGGGCTGGTACCAAAATCCTTCAATGAGCAGATTTGGACATTTGGCATTTAACATGGGGCCCTGGAAAGCAGGGCATACAGCAGCTTGACTGATAAGGACAGTGCAAATTTGGGAAGGAGTTCCAATAGTGTAAATTTAAAAAACAAAACAAAACAAACAAACAAAAAAAAAACCAGGCAAGTGGGAAGATTTGGTAAGGGCTCATCTAGTCACTTTTGTTTTTCAGCCAAAATGGGGCAAGTGCTAACAAAAGAGCCTCCAGCTTAAGGAAAGTATGAAGATGTTGGGTTAGGTTAAATCCCACATATAAGAAAAAAAAAAGCTTTTAATGTGGGGTGTCAAACAAGGAAGTATGAGAACAGGCAGGAGGATGGTGTGTGGGGCAGGGATGGAGATAACTGTGCTGGGAGGTTTGAGGGGCGTGGAGCTTCCCTTCCACCTACAGCCACACATGATCTTGGGTCATCCTCAGCTTCTTGAGTTTCCTTCCTCAACTCCACCTTTGTCTGCCCAAGAAGGAGGAGAAGGCGGTGACATCATCTGCACCCATATCTCAGCAGTTTTGCCCTCCTCCTACATCTGGATTACAGTGGCATTAGTTAAAGCAAGTAAGGAGGGACTGGATACATTTGTATTGAGATGGAAATTTGAAGATAAAAAGGGAGTGTTTATTCCTTTTGTAGTTAAAAAACCCCATTAACCTGTGGGAAAGAGACATTTTACAGCAGTTGGGATTATTATTGAACACTATGGCTTTTTAAGCAGGGCTGCTATTGAAGGCCTGTCCCAGTCCTTATGCCTATCCCCATCCAATGGAAAGTGAATACACTAGTGTGGGTGGAATCAGTGAAAAAATTCAGGCCTTATTAGATATGGTACAGGAGCAACTTGACCTATAACCTTCTCTAAGTCCTTGGGACTACCCTGTATTTGCTATAAAAAAGAAATCTGGAAAATGGAGGATGTTGACTGATTTGAGGAAAGTGAATGAACAATGGGAACTCTTCAGCCTGGGCTTCCATCTCCTACTCAATTGTCTAAAGAATGGCCTCTTTGGGTTATAGACATTAAAGATTGTTTCTACTCTATCCCTCTAGATAAAAAGGATATGAAAAGATTAGCCTTTTTAGTGCCCAGTGTTTATTTAGCTGAGATTTATAAAAGATTTGAATGCACAGTTTAGCCGCAGGGAATGAAAAATAGCCTTACCATGTGTCCAATGTTCGCGCTGCTGCTTTTACTCCAGTAAGAAAAGTATTTCCAAAAGTTATGTTATTACACTACATGGATGATATATTGGGGTAGGTCCCTGAGGAGAAATGTTAGAAGCATGTCTACAAAAGACCATAGATACACTAAAGAACTACTGATTGTATATAGCTCTAGAAAAAAAATTCATGGCCCACTCCTTTTCAATATTTAGGACACAAAGTATACCCCAAGGTACTTATGGTACAAAAACTTTCTTAAGAACAGAGAAGTTCAACATCTTAAATAATTTTCAGAAATTGGTAGAAAATATCCAATGAATGCTTCCAGTGTTAGACTTAATTACTTATCAATTACAACCATTGTATGACAGCTTAAGAGGAGACACTGCTTTAGACTCACCCCACCAGCTTACAAAGGAAGCCCAAGAGGCTCTGAGAAAGGTTGAACTGGCTTTATCTAATGTGGTTGAAAGAATCACTCAAAAAACTTTGGAAATATCAGTTTTTGCTACAAAAGAGACACCTACAGCAGTCCTTCATCAAGGAGACAATGTGATTGAGTGGGTGACCCTTCCAGTGCAATAAGACCAAAGCCTTATTCCTTACCCAGTGCTTGTGGCTAGAATCTTGTTAAAGACCATTAAATGAGTAATACAATTATCTAGGATAGAACCTAACAAGATATAAACCTTTTATGTTAATGTATGCTGTGAAACCATCCCAGAGTGACAAATTTTATTGGCCCAGCCCCAAATTTTACTCATGGATTCCTCTTAAGGATAGCCCAGCTATTACATAATTGGCCATGGGTTTTTGAAGAAAACATTTCTAAGTTCTCTCTTAAAGGAATGACCATCTTTACAGATGCATCCAAATATAACATTTGTGCTGTATATTCTCCTGATTTAGCTATAAAAAGAGTAATCAGAGCTTCCTTTCAGTCCACTCAGCAGAATGAGTTGTATGCAATTATGTTAACTCTTACTTATTACCTAGGAGATGTAAATATAATATCTGATTCTGCTTTTTCAGGTGTGGTACAAAGAATTGCCACAACCCAAAAAAAATTTGTAGCCTCTAACATATTTCAGCTTTTTAAGGAACTTCAGGAGCAAGTGAGAAACCACCCAGGTGAATATTACCTCTTGCATGTCCCCTCTCATACTGGTCTTGCAGGACCTGCTTTTTATGTAAACTCAAAGGGAGATCACCTTTTTTTATGTTAGCCAACTCTTCCCTATTTCAGGCCACCCAAAAATCTCATTCTAAATATCATCAGGCTGCATGAGCTTTACATCTACAATTTGGGATTAAAAAAAAAAAAAAAAAAAAAAAAAAACCTAGGAGCATAGTAAAACCTGTATGGCTTGTCTTCCTTTCCATGCTTCTACCCTTCCTCCAGGGAAGACCCCTCGTGGTTTAAGGCCCATTGAAATGTGGCAGATGGATATGATCCATTATAAATTTTTTGGTCTTCTGTCGTTTATCCATGTTGTCATGGCTCAGGATTTACTTTTGCAATACCAGTTGC
Organism: Myrmecobius fasciatus; assembly: GCA_023553655.1. Classification (NCBI taxonomy): domain Eukaryota; kingdom Metazoa; phylum Chordata; class Mammalia; order Dasyuromorphia; family Myrmecobiidae; genus Myrmecobius; species Myrmecobius fasciatus. The sequence goes on from JAJPUD010011568.1 coordinate 11,054, forward strand.
AAAAGAGATGACCCGAGTGGTCGCTGAATTCCTTATACAGGCCTTTGCAGTTATGGGCGTGCCACGAGCAATAAAAAAAACAGTTAATGGACCTGCATGTACTTCCAAAGATTTCACACATTTTTGTGCACAGCATCAGATTTCACTGGCATACCCTTCAGTGTTCAAGGACAGGCAATAGTAAGAGGAAGAACAGAGATATCAAGATCTCTAAAAACAAAAGAGAGGGGGAACCACAGGTAACCCTAAAGAACTTCTAAATTTAACCATTTATACTATTATTATTTTTTATTTTTAATGAAGATGCACTAGCTCCGGCAGACAGGTTTCATAATCCACCAGAAGGGCAAAGTCCAGTGCAAGCAGCTCCAGTATCTTTAGATAATCACCAGTTGATGTGAAGAGATCTGAAGAGCAGTGAATGGAAGGGACCAAACAAACCATTTGGGGTAGAGGGTTTTCTCGTGTTTCTACAGATGGAGAAGAAATTGATGGGTGCCTTTGAGTCGGATCTGCCTTGTTCATTAGAGAGAGATGGAAAAAAAGACCCTCAAAATGAAGGAGAAAACCCAGGAAACATCAGGTGGCTCCATCTCTGATTATGTCCCCTACTGAAAGAGCATGGCTGTTAGAGACCTATGTGTCTGGCAACTGATTAACAAACATTAGCATGACCACAAAAATAATTGCTAATGAGACTAATGCAGGATTTCAAAACCTGCAAGAATCATTGGATTCCCTGACACATGAAGTGATGGACACATAAATTGGTGTTGGACTATCTCCTGGCTGCTGAAGGAAGTGTATGTGTGGTTGTGAATTAATAGTTATTTTCTATACCTTCCTTCTGGAACTCATGGAAGTCTTTTAAAGTATTTTGTTTATTTATATTGCTTGTTATATTACTACTTGCCTATGTGATTCCTCCCATGCTGAAACTTGTTTTATGGATTTAACCCCTGAAGTATACTTGCTCCAATTAAAACAAAAGAAAGCAGGAGATGTAGAGGGCCATAGATAGTGGGGAAGCCTGGGTAAGGTATACCCTTTAGTCCAGTAGAACTCTGCTAATGTGTCTGGTTTGGCTCCCCCTAGGGGCGTCTTGGCCTTCCTGAGAAGTCAGGGTGTGTGACAACCTGTGTTGTAATTAAAGCAGAGTTATACCAAGTGGTATAACTCATTCAAGGAAACATCTGCACACAATAGCAAGTTGTTTATGTGGTCTTGCATGTGCAGTGTCCATGGTTAGCACATGCACAGTGTGTTATAGTTATGTAAGTGTATTAGGGTATATAAGGCTAAGAAAACTTTGAATAAATGGACTCCAGTTTGACCATCTTCATGAATTTACCCTTTCATTCCTCACCCATGATCAGGATTTGGGCTGGTACCAAAATCCTCTAGTAAGCAGATCTGGACACTGGAAGAGCCCAAAAAGGATTTTAAAAGTCAAATAAGAGAGGGGGAAAATGGGAAAAGAAATGAGAGTTATGTATGAGAATTATAAAAAGAGTCAACAGCTTGTAAAACTGAACTCAAAAATTGACTGAAGAAAACAACCCCTTTAAAAAACAGAATTGACCAAATGGGGGGGAAGTCCACTGAAGAAAATAATTCCTTGAAAAGTAAAATTGGCCAAATGGAAAAGGAAGTACAAATGCTAACTGAAAAAAAATAATTTTTTAAAAATCATAATTGAGAAAGTGAAAGGTAATGATTTTATAAAACATCAAGATTTAGTCAAAAAAAAATCAAAAGAATGAAAAAATAAAAGAAAAATTAGATATGATAGATGCTGGGAGAAAATTGAATGGTTCAAAAAAAGAATATACCTTGTTCTCAGTACATAGCCTCTACACAAAAATTGACCATGCATTAGGACATAAAAATCTCATAGCCAGATGCAGAAAATCAAAAATAGTAAGTATATTCTTTTCAGATCATAATGCAATAAAATTACACTCAATAATGGACAATAGAAAGAGATTAAAGATTAATTAAAGATAAAGGAATCTAAACCTAAAAAAATAAGTGGATCAAAGAGCAAATCATAGAAATAATCAATAATTTCATTTTTAAAAATGACAACGAGACAACATATCACATTTTATGGGATGTAAGCAAAGCAGTACTTAGGGGAAACTTTATTCTAATTGTTTATATCAATGAAATAGATAAAATGCAGATCAATGATTTGGGCATGCAACTAAATGAAAAAACAGAAAAAGAAAAAAAATTAAATATTCTCAAGTAAACACCAAATTAGAAATCCTGAAAATCAAACGAAAGATTAGTAAAATTTAAAGTAAGAAAACCATTGAGCCAATAAATAAAATCAGAAGCTGTTTTTTTTTGGGGGGGGATTAAACTAAAATAGATAAAAACATCAATTTTATTTTATTTTTATTTTTTTTTTTAATTTTAAATTTTTATTTTATTTGCATAACATATGTGTGGGTAATTCTTCAACAATAACCCTTACATAGCTTTCCATTACAAATTTTCCCCCCAACTCCCCACCCCTCCCCTAGATGGCAGGATATCCACTACATGTTAATTATGTTAAAATATTGGCAAATCGAATATATGTATACATATTTCCAAACTTATCATTGGTGTGCAAGAAAAATCTTATCTATACAAACGATATATCAGATAAAGGAAGCACAATGTAAGCAAACATCAATCAAGGAGTATGAGAATGTTATGTTGTGGTCCACATTTCGCATCCCTCTCTCTGGGTGTATATGGCTTTCTTCAGTGAACAATTGGAGGTGGTTTGAAACATTTCATTGTTGAAGAGAGCCATGTCCATCAGAATTGATCGTCATATAGTACTGTTGTTGCCGTGTATAATGATCTCCTGGTTCTGCTCATTTCACTCAGCATCAGTTCATGTAAGTCTCTCCAGGCCTCTCTGAAATCATCTTGCTGGTCATTTCTTACAGAACAATAATATTCCATAACATTCATATACCATAATTTATTCAGCCATTCTCCAATTGAAGGGCATCTATTCAATTTCCAGTTTCTAGCCACTACAAAAAGGGCTGCCACAAACATTCTTGCACATGTGGGGCCTTTTCCTTCCTTTATGATTTCTTTGGGATATAAGCCCAATAGAAATGCTGCTGGGTCAAAGGGTATGCACAGTTTGATAACTTTTTGAGCATAGCTCCAAATTGTTCTCCAGAATGGCTGTATCCGTTCACAGCTCCACCAACAATGCATCAGTGTCCCAGCCCTCCCACATGCCCTCCAACATTCATCATTAACTTTTCCTGTCATTTTAGCCAATCTGACAGGTGTGAAGTGGTACCTTAGGGTTGTCTTGATTTGCATTTCTCTGATCAATAGTGATTTGGAGCACCTTTTCATATGAGTATAAATAGTTTTAATTTCATCCTCTGAAAATTGTCTGTTCATATCCTTTGACCATTTATTGATTGGAGAATGGCTTGAATTTTTATAAATATGAGACAATTCTCTATATATTTTAGAGATGAGACCTTTATCAGAACCCTTAAATGTAAAGATGATTTCCCAATTTATTGCTTCCCTCCTAATCTTGTCTGCATTGATTTTGTTTGTACAAAAACTTTTTAACTTAATATAGTCAAAGTTATCTATCTGGTTTTCAATGAAAAGTTCCAGTTCTTCTTTGGATATAAATTTATTCCATCTCCACAGGTCTGAGAGGTAAACTATATTATGTTCCTCTAACTTGTTTACAAAATCACTCTTTATATCCAGATCATGAACCCATTTAGATCTTATCTTGGTATGTGGTGTTAGATGTGGGTCAAGCCCTAATTTCTTCCACACTAGTTTCCAGTTTTCCCAGCAGTTTTTGTCAAATAGTGAATACTTATCCCAGAAGCTGGGGTCTTTGGGTTTATCAAAAACCAAATTGCTATAGTTATTGCCTAATTTGTCTTGTGATTCTATCCTATTCCACTGATCGACTACTCTATTTCTTAGCCAGTACCAAATGGTTTTGATGACCGCTGCTTTATAATATAGTTTTAGATCTGGTACAGCAAGTCCACCATCTTCAGCCTTTTTTTTCATTAATCCCCTTGAAATTCTAGACCTTTTGTTTTTCCAAATGAACTTTGCTACTATTTTTTCTAGATCTGTAAGATAATTTCTTGGGAGTTTGATTGGTATGGCACTAAATAAGTAAATTAGTTTGGGTAGTATTGTCATTTTTATTATATTCGCTCGTCCTACCCATGAGCATTTTAAGTTTTTCCAATTGACTAGGTCTGATTTGATTTGTGTGGAAAGTGTTTTGTAATTTAGTTCATATAGTTCCTGACTATCCCTTGGCAGATAAATTCCCAAATATTTTATACTATCAACAGTTATTTTGAATGGAATTTCTTTTTGTATCTCTTGCTGCTGAACTTTATTGGTAATATATAAAAATGCTGATGATTTATGTGGATTTATTTTGTATCCTGCCACTTTGCTAAAGTTGTGAATTGTTTCTAGTAGTTTTTTAGTTGAGTCTCTAGGATTCTCTAAGTATACCATCATGTCATCTGCAAAGAGTGATAATTTGGTTTCTTCACTACCTACTCTGATTCCTTTTATCTCTTTTTCTTCTCTTATTGCTAAAGCTAACATTTCTAATACAATATTAAATAGTAATGGTGACAGTGGGCAGCCTTGTTTCACTCCTGATCTTATTGGGAATGGTTCTAGTTTGACTCCATTACATATGATGCTTGCTGAAGGTTTTAAGTAGATACTACTTATCATTTTAAGGAAAAGCCCATTTATTCCTATACTCTCCAGTGTTTTTAATAGGAATGGGTGTTGGATTTTATCAAAGGCTTTTTCTGCATCTATGGAGATAATCATATGATTTTTATTAATTTGGTTATTAATATAATTGATTATGCTAATAGTTTTCCTAATATTGAACCAGCCCTGCATTCCTGGTATAAATCCTACTTGGTCATGATGTATTATCCTGGGGATGACTTTCTGTAATCTTGTTGCTAAAATCTTATTTAAAATTTTTGCATCAATATTCATTAGGGAAATGGGTCTATAGTTTTCTTTCTCAGTTTTCTCCCTACCTGGTTTAGCTATCAGCACCATATCTGTGTCATAGAAGGAATTTGGTAGTACACCTTCTTTCCCTATTTTTTCGAATAGTTTATATAGTATTGGGATTAATTGTTCCTTGAATGTTTGGTAAAATTCACATGTAAATCCATCTGGTCCTGGAGATTTTTTCTTAGGGAGTTGATTAATAGCTTGTTCTATTTCTTTTTCTGAAATAGGGCTATTTAAATAATTTATTTCCTCTTCTGTTAATCTGGGCAATCTATATTTTTGTAGATACTCCTCCATTTCATTTACATTCTCAAATTTATTGGCATAAAGTTGGGCAAAGAAACTCCTAATTATTACTCTAATTTCCTCTTCATTGGAGGAAAGTTCTCCCTTATCATTTTTGAGACTAATAATTTGATTTTCCTCTTTCCTTTTTCTAATCAAATTAACTAAAGGCTTATCTATTTTGTTGGTTTTTTCATAAAACCAACTCTTACTTTTATTTATTAATTCAATAGTTTTCTTATTTTCAATTTTATTGATCTCCCCTTTAATTTTCAGAATTTCCAATTTGGTATTTAATTGAGGGTTTTTAATTTGGTCTTTTTCTAGCTTTTTTAATTGTAAGCCCAGTTCATTAATCTTCTCCTTCTCTGTTTTACGCAAGTAAGCATCTAGAGATATAAAATTACCCCTTATAACCGCTTTAGCCGAGTCCCACAAATTTTGGTATGTTGTCTCATTGTTGTCATTCTCCTGGATGAAATTTTCGATTGTGTCTATAATTTGCTCTTTCACCCATTCGTTCTTCAGGATTAGATTATTTAATTTCCAAATAACTTGTGGCTTATTTTCTCCTGGCCTTATATTACATGTGAGTTTTATTGCATCATGATCTGAGAAGGATGCATTTACTATTTCTGCTTTTCTGCAATTGATTTTGAGGTTTTTATGCCCTAACACATGATCAATTTTTGTATAAGTTCCATGAACCCCTGAGAAAAAAGTATACTCCCTTCTATCACCATTCAATTTCCTCCAGAGATCTATCATACCTAACTTTTCTAGCCTTTTGTTAACCTCCCTAACTTCTTTCTTATTTATTTTGGAATTTGATTTATCTAATTCTGAGAGAGCAAGGTTGAGATCTCCCACTAGTATAGTATTACTGTCTATTTCTCTTTGCATCTCTCTTAACTTCTCCTCTAGGAATTTGGATGCTATACCACTTGGTGCGTATATGTTAAGTATTGATACTGCTTCATTGTCTATGGAACCCTTTAGTAAAATGTAGTTTCCTTCCTTATCTCTTTTAATTAGATCTATTTTTGTTTTTACTTGATCCGAGATAAGGATTGCTACCCCTGCCTTTCTTTGTTCACCTGAAGCATAGAAGATTCTGCTCCAGCCCTTTACTTTCACTCTGTATGTATCTCTATGTTTTAGATGTGTTTCTTGTAAACAACATATTGTAGGATTCTGGCTTTTAATCCAGTCTACTACCCGCTTCCGTTTTATGGGAGAGTTCATCCCGTTCACATTCACAGTTAAAATAACTATATCTGTATTCCCTGCCATCTTATTTACCCAGAGTTATGATTTTCTCTTCCCTTTCCCCTCTCTCCCTTCCCCCCTTCCCAGTACTTTGCTCTTGAAGACCACCTCCCACCAATAATCCTCCTCCCTTTAGAGTCCCTCCCTCCCCTTTATACCTTTCCCCTAATCCTTCTATTAGTTTATCCCTTTCCTTTTCTTCCCTCCCTCCTACCTTCCCACAAGGAGGGTCAGTGCTTTCTTTGAAGCCAAATGTGTCTGATATACTCTCTTAGAGTCCAATCTAATGAGAGTAAGGTTTACACAAT
>JAJPUD010011568.1:22985-43557 GCA_023553655.1 Myrmecobius fasciatus
ATGATTTCCTGGAAGACAGCATCCAGGTTCTTTTTTTCATCGTGGCTTTCAGGGAGTCCGATAATCCTTAAATTGTCTCTCCTGGATCTGTTTTCCAAGTCAGTTGTTTTTCCTAGGAGATATTTCATATTTTCTTCTATTTTTTCATTTTTTTGTTTTTGTTTAACTGATTCTTGAAGTCTTATTGAGTCATTTACTTCTATTTGTTCAATTTTAATTTTTAGAGTATTATTTCCTTCAGTTATCTTTTTTAGCTCCTTTTGTAGCTGGCCAATTGAATTTCTGGATTCAATGCATTCTTTTTCCATTTTGCCAGTTTTATTTTTCAGTGAATTGTTGTCTTTTTCCAATTCACCAATTTTGTTTTTCAGTGAATTGTTGTCTTTTTCCAATTCACCAATTTTGTTTTTCAGTTCACCATTTTTATTTTCCAGTGAATTGGTGATTTTTTCCAATTCACCAATTTTGTTTTTCAGTGAACTGTTTTCTTTTTCCAATTCACCAGTCCTATTTTCCAGTTTTTGATATTTCTGTTGCCCTGATCTCAATTTATTTCCCCATTCTTCTTCTAGCTCTCTTTTGAGATTCTTAATGCAATCATCCAGGTAAGCCTTCTGAAAGGGAGACCAACTTAAGTCTGCCTTTGTGGCTTCATCTGGGATTGTTTTCATAATGTCAGGATCTGGGGACTGTTCTATTTTTTCTCCGTAAAAGCTTTCTATGGTGAGAGCTCTCTTCTGCTTCTTGCTCATGATTTAAAGTTGGGATATGGGTCAAAAGCCGAGAAAACTGCAACAATTTATATTTGCCCTGGGGCAGTTTGCCGAGTTGACTTCCGATCTGAGGCTGGTGGGGCTAGACCACGTTTTCAGTTTCTCTAGATCCACCCTTTACCAAAGGCAGATCTGTCAAAGCACCTGCCCGCAAGCAGAGCAAAGTGGACCAGGCGTCTCCCAGGGGCTTCCTGGGTGCCCAAAATCCGCCCCTCTATCACAGCCCTGACTTCCGCCCCGGCTGGAGTCCGATCGCGACCAGCGGCCGATTTCCCCTGAGGCTAACCTTCTCCGGAGTTCTTTCAAGGTAGATCTTTTATAGAAGTGCGTTGTAGTCCAAATGCTTGGCGAGGACCTCACTCGGAAACCAGTTTTAAAGCTTACTTTGCCTGGGTTGGCGGAATGTCGGAGGGAGTTCAGAGAGAAAGCTGTTCGCAGTTCGCCATCTTGGCTCCGCCCCCATCAATTTTATTTTTTAAAAAATGAAAGAAAAAACTAAACTAAAATAGATTAAAAATGTCCATTTTATTTTTTTAAAAAAGGAAAGAAGAAAACCAAATTACTAGTATCAAAAATGAAAGGGATGAACTCACATCAATAAAGAAGAAATTAAGACAATTGTTAGGAGCTATTTTGCCCAATTATATGCCAATAAATTTGACAATCTAAATGAAATGGATGAACATCAGCAAAAAATACAAATTACTCAGATAAACAGAAGAAAAATAAAATACTTAAATAATTCAGTTTTAGGAAGAAGAAATTAAACAAATCATCAGTGAACTTTCTAAGAAAAAAAATCTATAAGGCCAGATGGATTCACAAGCGAATTCTACCAAACATCTAAAGGATAGTTAATCTCAATCCTATAAAAACTATTTTTCCAAATAGGCAAAGAAGGAATACTACCAAATTCTTTTTATGACATAAATATGGTGCTGATACCAAACATCATATTTATGGATTTTTTTTTAAACCAAGAAGTACCAAAACAGAGAAAGAAAATTACAAATCAATTTCTCTAGTGAAGAATGATGCAAAAATTTTAAATAAAATACTAGCAAAGAAATAACAGAAATATATTACAAGGATTATACTATGTGACCAGGTGCATTTTATTCAATATTGGGGAAACCATCCACATAATAGATTATATTAATAACAAAACCCATCAAAAAAAGAAAAAATCTTTTGACAAAATACAGTACCCTAAGAATGGGCACTAAAAACTAAAAACACTAGAGAGCATAGGAATAGTTGGAATTTACCTTAAAAGAATAATTAATATTTATCATAAATCATCAGCAAGTATTATCTGTAATGAAAATAAGCTAGAAGTCTTCCCAAGGATGTTCATTATTATATCTATTATTTAATATTGTACTAGAAATGTTAATGATAGCAATAAGAAAAGACAAATTAAAGGAATTAGAATAGACAATGAAGAAGAAAAATTATCACTCTTTGCAAAAAATATAATGGCATACTTAGAAAATCCTAGAGAATCAACTAAAATTTTTCTTTAAATAATTAACAACTTTAGCAGAGTTATAGTACACAAAATAAACCCACATAAATCATAAACATTTCCACATATTACCAACAAAGTCCAGCAGCAAGAGATAGAAAGACAAATTACATTTAAAATAAGTGTAAACAATATAAAATGTTTGGAAATCTACTTGCCAAGACAAACCCACACAATTTGAACACAATTACAAAATACTTTTCATACAAATAAAATCAGATCTAAAGAATTGAAAAAAATATTAATTATGCATGGATAGGCTAAGCAAATATAATAAAAATGACAATTCTACATAAATTAATCTATTTTTTTCAGTGCTATGCCAATCAAGCTATCAAAATTTTATTTGATAGAGCTAAAAAAAGAAGTAATTTGAAAAAACAAAAAGTATAGCAAGGGAATTGATGGGGAAAAATACAAAAAAAAAAAGATTGCCTAGTCATATCACATCTCAAACTGTATTATAAAATGACAATCATTAAAACAATATACTAGCTAAGAAACAGAGTTTTGAATGAGTGGGATACATTAGGTACAAATTAAATTATAGTATGGACCATAGTAATCTAGTATATAGTAAATCCAATTATTCAAGCTTTTGGAACAAAACCTCATTATTTGACAAAAACTGCTAGAAAAACTATATAACAGTATGGCAGAAACTAGATAGAGACCAATATCTCACACCATATACCAAGATAAAGTCAAAATGATTATGTGATTTATACATAAATGTTGATAACATAAACAAATTAAGAGGGCATGGAATGGCTTATCAGATTTAAGGGAAGAACTTTAGGAACAAAGAAGATATAGAGAACATTACAAAATACATAATAGATAATTTTAATTATTTAAAATTTAAAAGTTTTTACATAAACAAAAACAATGCAATCAAAATTATAAGGAAAGAAAAAAAACTGTAGAAATTTTTTTTTTGTAACAAATAACTCTGATAAAGGCTTCATTTCTCAAATATGTAGAGAACTGCATCAAATTTGTAATAATACATATTGGAACATTGTATTCAGTAACAGCAATACTGTACTATGAAGAATTGTAAATGACTTAACTAGTCTCAGCAATATAATGATCCAAGACCATTCCAAAGTACTGATGTTGAAACATACTATTCACCTCCAGAGAAAGAACCAATATTGATTGAATATAGACTGAAACATAGTTTTTTTCACCTTCTTTCTTTTTTCTTTTATTTCTTTCTTTTATTATTTTTATTCTTCTTATACAAAACAAATAATATGGAAATGTTTTACACAATTGCAGTATAGCCTATATCTGGTTGCTTATCATCTCAGGGTGGGAGAAAGAGAGGAATAGAATTTGGAACTCATCACTTTAAATAAAATATTTAAAAATTGGAAAAAAAAACCAAAATACCCCTTTCTGAAGATCAATCCTTTATTATTAGCATTTTAATAGTTGATAGCATGGAATAGTTGACAGAGCATCAGGAAAACATATATTCAAATCTTACTTCAGAGACACTATTTGATGTGCAACAAGTCATTTAACTTTATGTGCCTTAGTTTCCTCATCTATTAAATAAGAAGTTTAAACATGTTGAGTTTAAGATGTTTGACATAGGCAATTAGATCTTTGAGAATGGAGAAAGATTAGGACTGAAAAAATCTGAGAGTCATCTGTATAGAGATGATAATTGAATCTATAGAAGCTGATGAGATCACTAAATGAAATAGTATGAAGAATGAAAAGAATAGGACCCAACACAGAGCCTTAGGAGAAAACTATGGTTAATGGGTGTGACCTCGATGAAGTTCCATCAAACAAGATTGAGAAGTCAGGTAGAAGGAGAACTAAGAGAGAGTAATGTCTCACCTCCCCCCCCCCAAAAAAAAAGGGCAATATAAAGGAGAGGAGGGTGATTGACAGCATCAAAAGCTTCAGAAAGGTCATGAATAATAAGAAAAGAGTATTAGATTTTTGTCAGTAAGAGATCACTGGTATCTCAGAGAGAGCAGTTTCAGTAGAATGATTAGGTCAGAACCTTATAAAGTAAAGAAGAAAGTGAGAGGAAAAGTGGAGACACCATGGCAGTCTCAAGAAATTTAACAAATAGGGGTGGCTAGGTGGTGCAATGGATAGAGCACCAGCCCTGAAGTCAGGATAGACCTGAGTTCAAATATGGTCTCAGACACTTAACACTTCTTAGTTGTGTGACTCTGGGCAAGTCACTTAACCTAAATTGCCTCAGCTTCCCCTCCCCCCCCCAAAAAAATTAGCAAATGAAGGGAGAAAAGATATAATAGGATAGTTATTGGGGATGGAGAGATCAAATAAGGGTTGTTTGAAGTTGAGGGAAATGTTGGCATCTTTATAGACATATCCATTAGGATGTGTGGGACTGGGTTTACTTTAGTGACATATGACTTTTGGCTTCTATCTGTTCCAACATGCTGACAGTAAAAGCCTTTTAACACCTTTTTCTAGATTTTGCCTTCTCTCTTAACTATCTCTCCCTGCCTCATTCCCATTCCTCTTCTGGGGTTTAAAAGGTACCCAGGATGTTGCTGTTTCTTCTTTGTATTTTGAAAGGAACAGTTCTTCAAGAACTGCAAGCCCCAGACACCCTCCATTATTTTCCTTTCCTTAGATTAGCCTGAGTGGGGGAATCTGAGGACAAGAGTTTGGGAATGAGCCAAAGAGAGAAAAAAATTAGAGATAACTTTAGCCACATGGATATTCACTTCCTATTAAAAGGTCTGGTAAAAATATTCTAATTCCTTGAACCACATTAAATGTACAGTAAGTTAATGAAAAGACCCTTAGGACTTAGGAGACGAGTTCTAGTTCTAATTTTGCTTTCAGGTAGTTGTGTCACCTGAGATAAATCACAACTGCTTGGGATTTCTCAGTTTCCTCAATTATAAAATGAGGAGATCAGACTAGCACTGGTGGTGTTTTGTTTTAGACAAGGAGGTTTCACCGGGGAGGGGAAAATTTGCCTCAGATGGAAAATTTAAAAGGTTTTTCACAAGGGGTGGTATTACCCTACAGAAGAAGGCAGATCCAAGGTCTGACTGGAATGGGAGGGCAGAAGTATATTGAGGTAGAGAGTGAAACAAGATGATGGTGCTGGGAAGGGCAGGTAGACTCCCACCAAAGCTTGATTGTCTACTCGACCTTGATATAATTCAAGGTCAAATCAGATCTAGGGATGGGAAAGGAGGTAGCTCAGTAGACTGGTCCCCTTGGTGAGGACTTCAGGTATCCCTCTAGAGTCAACAAAAGAGAGGAAGCAGCTAATTGTCCAAACATGAGCTAGAAAGTTTCTTCTCCCTTTCCTTCATGAAGAGGAAATCCCTTCGACCTGAGTGAGTAGAGCAAAAAGAGGGGAGAAAGGGAAGTTAAAATGTATGGATTATTCTTAACTGAGGACATTCTCATTTCTCTGAAGTTTTGCCTTCTTGGCTTCTCAGATTTTTACAAGAGTTAGAGGAAATAAGAGGAAGAAGGTTTGGGGCAGGGAAGATGAGTTGAAATATCAAGTTAAAAATATAAAAATAAAAAAAGAGGGCGGAAACAGCTGATAGAAAATGTACATCTCAAGTAATTTTTATCAAAAGAGATAAAAAAAAAATTGAGCATGCAAGTATAAAACCAGGGAAATCTAAAAGTGTTTGCCCATACAAAATTATTTGAGAAAAAGGAGAACTAGGATCTAGTTTCTGAATCAATAATAACTCTGCTTTCTACTTCTATTTGAAGATGAATGGATTAATTTGACAGCATGACCGCTTTACTCTATGAAGTCTGTGACATTGAGGTTCTCATGCATAGGCTAGACTTTTTGTTGCTGTTATTATTGTTTTTAACAAAAATGGCCCAATGTGCTAGAAAGTTCCGTTTTATAAATCATGGTGCCAGTCCTACCCTTTGTCCTCATCAATAGATAGAATGCTGCACTGGGAGTCAGGAAGGTTTGAGGTCAAACACTTATTAGCTATGTGGCCCAGGTCAAGTTTTTTAACCTCCATTCACCTTGATGTTCTCATATTAAAAAAGGGATAATAACAGTATCTATCCTACAGGATTTTTATGAAGGTCAAATGAAATAATCTTTTTAAAGTGCTTAGCGCAGTTCCTAGGACCTAGTAGCTTATATAGATAAATGGTTATTCCTTTTCCTTCCTTCAATTAAAGAAAGGGTCTCACCATAGTTGTTCCATATATTTTAGATGGGGAAAAACCAAAATATTTTGTGGCAAAGTTAAGGAGTTTGGCTATGAAGAGTTTGGCTTAGTAGAAGGGGAAAAAAATCCACCCAATTTAGAACCAGAGGATTTATATTTCATCCTTCCTTTGCTACCTATGTGACTTTAAATAATTAATTTCCTTTTTTTAGGCTTTATTACTTCTCTAGCAGATATTCCCTTTATCTAACCACTCTAATTTTTTATTTCTTTTTAATTATTGGTTTCCTAGGGTAGCTAGGTAGTATAGCAGATAGTGTCAGACCTGGGATCAGGAAGACTTGAGTTTAAATCCTGGCTTAACCATGTGACCCAAGGCAAGTCATTTAATCTTATTTGACTCATTTTTCCCATCTGTAAAATGAACTAGAGAAAGAAATGATAAACAACTCTAGTATCTTTGCCAAGAAAATCCCAAATAAGATCACAAAGAAATGAACAGGGCTATTAAACAGAAACGACACAATGTGCTAGAAATTTCCCAATGTCACTTTTGTTGACTACCTCTTCTCATCAAATATATACAATTTTCCACTCTGTAATTCTGTCCCACAAATGGCAGTCATAGGATTTAATCCATGATACATCAGTTCAATTCTTTCATCATGTTTTTCCTGATTCATTAAGTTCTCCTTAAATCACTATCGTCATTGTATCCTATAGTTTGAAACCCTATGCTTTTGCAATGTGCTATTTCATTCTCTTCTGTGATTTTTCATGGCAATGGAAGAGTCTTATGTTAGTCAATAAACATTTTTAAGCATCTACTATGTGTCAGACATTTGTATCCCCATAAACACTGGGGATACATAAAAGGTGGAAAAGACAGCCTCTGTTCTCAAGGAACTTGTTGCTTAATAAGGGAAAATGGATATTTTCAAAAAAGTTTAAGAAATATCAGAAACATAAGTTCTAACAGTAATCAGTTTTCAAAAATGAAGTTAGAAAAATTTATATTAAAAAAGAGTACTTTTAAACAGAAGCATTGAATGCTCTTCCCATTCAAAACTCATCTTTCTCCATGATACTGCCCCTCCAAAGAAACTCTTTCTGATCATTATTCCTTATTCTCACAGTAATTTCTTGTCTCCATACTTCATATGTCTTACTTACTTTTTATTGATTTTAACAATTCTTGTTGTAAATAATTGCTCAGGAAGAGAATGATTTAGTTTGTTGTGCTTTGACTTAAGTAACTCCAGATGCTGAGAGATGGGAATGTTTCTTGGCTTATTTATGTCTCTGCTGAAGGCTATAGTCTTTCTAGTAAGAAAATTCCTTTCCTTAAAATCAAAACATGCTGATTATGTTCTATACATATACAACTCTAACTTGAATCTAAATATTTGTATTAAATTTCTTTACAAAAAATGGCTATATTTCTTTTTGTTACAGTCTATATTCTTTCACCATGATATATAAAGTGAGATTTTTTTTCCGAGTGGGCAAATAGATGCAATTCTCTGGCATTTTATTTGTTTTTTTTAAACTTTTCATTTTCAATTCAATTCACCAGCATATAAAGTGCTCTTCACATGCCAGACACTGTATTGAGCACTGAGGATATTGATACTGAAATAGATATGTGATATGATTGAATTGAGAGTTCTCCTCAACGATGCAGATTTAAACCTATAATTGCTGTCTGACTCTTATCCATGCAATCCCAAAATTTCACTACAGAGGGTCTAATAAGTTGGAAGTCCTTCCTCACTTTTTCTCACATATCCTTAGTGAGAGTTCCATTGGGGCACCCTGTTTACTTGTTGATCCTTGCTCTTGCCATTTGACCAGCTCATTTTTTTACCTTTAAATTTTCCTTATTCTGAATTTGACAAAAACCAGATGATATTATTACTATTTCCACAAACATAGTAGAACAGGAAAAGATGATTGTTCTTGAAACTCTACTAGGTCTCTATTTATAGGTCTTTATATTACAAACTTTTCTTGTTAAATATATAATAAATTCAACAAGTGACTTTTACAGCTGTCTTCTTTGCGATTCCTTCTTGTCTTTCCTTCTGTTCTTTTCAATGCATTTAAAAAATCTTTCATTGACTCTTTGTTCTTTCTTTTCAATTATTCTCAACTTCCTTTTTCCTCAAATCTAACTCCATCAAATTGAAGAAAGTACCATTATGGCAAATTTATGCGCTCAAGCAAAACAAATGTTTTCATTGGTCATTTTCTGAAAACGTAACTTTTTCTGCATCTAGAATACATAACCTTTGTATTAGAGGGTTCATCATTGGGCATCTGGAATCATGACTGCTCATGCATTGATCAGAGAGAGCCTCTAAGGTTTTCAAAGATTTATTTTTTATAATATTGTTATTGCATATTACCTTTTTAGTACTGCTCACAGTTTTCTCTGAAATCATCTCTTTCATAATTTACATTAGTAACATTTGTTCATCCATTTCCCAACGAATGCACACTCATTTAGCTTCTAGTTCTTTGCTATAACAAAAACTGCTATAAACATTTTCATACACATAAGTTTCTTTTTTCTTTCTTTGATCTCTTTAATGTATAGGTCTAGTAGTGGCATCTCAAAGTCAAAGGATATACACAATTTATTGAGTTTGATGATTGTTTTGAAGTGCTTTACAGAGTAAATAAATCAATTCATAGCTCTCCCAACATGCATTAGTATGTGAATTTGACAGCAGCCCTTAATAATAATTGTTATTTTCCTTTTATTTTCACCTTTGCCAATTTGTTGAGTGTGAGGAGCTATTTTAATTTAGATTTATCTAATAATTTGTAATATTGAGCATCTTTTCAAGTAACTAAAGGTAGCTTAGATTTTTTTTCCTTTGAAAATCATCAGTTCATACCTTTTGACCATTTATTGAGGAATGGCTTTTTAAAAAATAAATTTGTATGAGTTCCTTACATATCTTCAATATAAGATGTTAAACAGAAAAATGTGCTGCAAAGAATTTTTTCCCATGAATTTTCTCTTCTAATTTTAGCTACATTGATTTTGTTTTTGCAAAAACTTTTAAATTGTACATAATCAATATTATTCATTTTATCTTCTATGATCTTCTCTATGACTTGATTGAATATGTTCAGAAAGATATTTTATTTTTTGTTCTCAGTTGTTTATGATGTTAGCTTTTAAATTTAAACAATATATCCATTTGGAGCTTATCTTTGCATATAATGTGAGATTTTGGTGTGTATTTAACATCTGCCAGATTGCTTTCTAGTTTTCCAAGTTTTTGCTGACTCATGAGTCCTTACTCAAACAGTTGCAATCTTTCATTGTATCAAGCATTATGCTGCTATATCTGTTTGCTTTTATGTTGTATAACCAATCCGTTACGCTGATTAGCCTCTATTTTCTAAAGAATACCAAATAGTGTTGATTATAGTTAGTTCTCTTATAAGTCATATTTCAAAAATGTGACTGTTTCAATATGATTAATAATAAGGAACATTTTGAGCGTAATTCACATTTCAAGTTTGCTTTTCTGCAATTTCTTCTTCCACGAGAAATGGTGAGAATGAAAAAAATTAAATCATTTCACAATAACTCATAAAATACAATCTTTCCACTACCCACTTCCACAAGTAAACATTAGGACTTAGTCAAGGTAAAGGACCATTGTTTATCTTCTTATGCTATAGGAGATATAAGCTGAGAAGGGCTGATCCACACCATATCTACTCCCAACCTAAACCCCTTTCCCCATGGTCTCCAAGAATTATGGCACCCAGTCAAATTATCAATGCAGTCTGAGGCAGCCAGAACTATTGAAGCTACTATTTATTGTGATATTTATCTATTTCTTAATATTTTAACATGTATAAAACTACCATTTTTGTTAGGGTTTTTTGGAAAAAATTGTATCACTATTGAAGATTTTGAACATTGTGCTCTAGTTCCATTTTCCCCAAAAGCTGTGTGGTTTTAATTGCTTTTTAGATATGCATATTTCCCTTTATGGCAGAGATGACTATACAGCTTTGTGGTATAGACATCTAATCTTGGCAGGTCTCCTTCCTTCACAAATTTTTTTTCCCATTTCTTTCTTTTTTTTTTCATCTAAATATTGTTATTATTTTTCTAACTATAATGTTTTGTATCATTTTTTATTTTGATATCATTTATCTATGCACAATTAATATTTCTCCAAGAATTTAGGACTATTAAAAGTGTTTTTTAATTGTATTCCTTTGTCCATCTTGGTAGGTAGACTCCCCTATATTTTATGCATTCTACAATAATTTTTAAAGAATTCCTTTAACTTTCTGCTGGGTTTTGTTTGTAATATCCAGATATGCTAATGATTCATGTGGATTGATTTTATGTACAACAATTTTGTTTAAATTATTGTTACAATTAATTTTTATTCGATTCTCTTGAGTTCTCTAGACATCATGTAATTCTTCAAAAACAATTTTGTTTCTCCTTTGTTTATTCTCTCAAATTTTTTTCTTCTCTTTGTGCTATAGATAGTATTTCTAATTTTATGTTAAATCATAGTATTAGTAATGTCCTCACTATATATGTTTTTGGTTCTTAAGAGGTAGTTATTGTGCTAGAGCAACACCAGTAGGATGTTAGTATTAAAAACATGGTCTTTACATTTATTGAAAAGTTAGGGTCAATATAGGAGCTTTGAAATTTCTTGATTTGACTCCTAATTTTCCTGTTAAACTCTAGGCTCGAAACTCATAGTTCATATGCACTATGTGTTCCAGATAAATGTACTGCTAGACAAAGTTTATACTGTCTTCATCTGAAATTATGCTAAAATCTGGGTAGTAAGCATTATTTTTTCACCAAATCTTTCCTTTGTAGATGAACAAGCTAAACAGCTTTGAGTGACTACAGATCTCATTCAAGTGGTTCTGCAGTGTTCTAGGGCTTATGAAGTAAGCTTAATGTCATTTGTAAAAAAAAAAAAAAAAAAGAGTATCTTGATGATCTCATCTCATCAGGCACAGAAAACCCCTCTTCAAGTGGATTCTGAAATGGATCTCCTGTTTGACACTGAAAAGTAAGTATATCTGGTAAGCATATCTATTTATATGTACATCTATATTTTACTCTATATCTGTATAGACATAAAGATATTTATATCTATTTCTTCACCTATCATCTATCTATACATGCAGCAAGTTAGCTATCTATCTAATCTTGTTTTATATCTTTACTGATACTTCTTATAAGGGTATCATTAAATAGTTATATTTTCCAAGAAGCTAAAATGATTTTAGTGTATGGGATTGGATATTGTTATTAAAAAAAAACTTATAAGGCTACACTGTTTTCCTGATTCAAGTTTTTTTTCTTCTGCCAGCTACATATGACTTGCAAAGTTTTCCTTGTTTTCTACTAATTGACATTGACTTAAATTTATGTAAGGCTTATTCTTTTAAAATTGATTAAAATGGATCAACAATTATTTTTATTTACTTGCTTATTGTTAACATTTTTAAAAATTGAGTTCTGAATTGTCTTCTTCCCTCATATCCCTCCCCACTCTTTTAAAAGCAATACAATGCAAATTATACATGTGAAGTCCTGAAAAATATATTTCCATAGTTCCTTTATAAAATAATTCTTTTGTAGTTTGACTGGTATGGCACTGAATAAGTAAATTAATCTTGGTAGATTCGCTATTTTCATTATGTTGACTCAGCCTACCCACGATCAATATTTTCCCAATTGTTCAGATTTGTCTTTATTTGTATGAAAATTATTTTTTAATTGTGTATACATAAATCTTGAGTTTGTCTTCAAATAAACTTCCAAGTATTTTATATTGTCCAAATGGACTTTCTCTATCTCTTCCTACTGTGAGACAATCCTATGCTTTTTGCAGTTTTGTTAATTGATATGGTAAATTATGCTTATAATTTTTCTGATGTTGAACCAGCCCTGTATTCCTCATACAAATCCAACTTGGTCCTAATGTATTATCTTAGTGATATATTTCTATAATCTTGTTGATATTTTATTTAAAAGTTTTTATTTAATTAGTATTTATTTAGTATTTATTTAATTAGTATTTATTAGGGAAATTCGTGTATATTTTTTTCTCTATTTTTACATTCTTCAACTTAGATATCAGACTCCGTTAGCTATTACAAAGGAATTTGTTAGAACTCCTCATTTACTTTTTCCCAAATGGTTTGTGTAATATTAGGAATAATTGTTCCTTAAATATTTGATAGAATTCACTTTTGAATATATCTGGTCATGGAGATTTTTTTCTTAAGAAGCTACTTTATAGCTTGTTCAGTATCTTTTTCTAAGAGAGAGTTATTAAAGTATTCTATTTCCTCTTCTGTTAATCAGGGCAATTTATATTTTATAAATATCCATTTTACTTAGATTGTCAGTTTTACTAGCCCATAATTGATCAAAATAACTCCTGATAATTGCTTTAGTTTCATCTTCATTGATGGTGTAATCGTTTGTGTGTTTTTTTTAATATTGCTAACTTTTACTTTTTAAAGTCAAATTAACCAATGGTTTATTTACTTTATTGACTTTTTCAAAGAACCAGCTTCTTTGTTAGTTTGATGGGTTTCTTTTTGCTTTTGTTTTTGTTTTTACTTTCAATTTTATTCATCTCTGCTTTGATTTTCACTATTACCATATTAATGGGTTTTTATTAATTGTTTTATTTTTTTCTGGTTCTACATGTATATTAAGTTTTGGGTTTTTTTTAATACATATTTCTTTAGGAATCATGCTGGGAGAGAAAAATCAGAACAAAAGGGAAAAGCCATAAGAGAGAAAAAAAAAAAACAGGGAAAAAGTGAATATAGCCTGTGTTGATTTACATTCAATCCCCATACTTCTCTTTCTGAATGCAGATGATGTTTTCTATGCAAGATTTATTGGAATCATCTTGGATCACTGAACTGCTGAGAAGAACCAAGTCTTTCATAGTTGATCACTGCACAATCTTGTTGTTACTATGTACAATGTATTCCTGGTTTTGCTTGTTTCACCTAGCATCAGCTCATGTAATTCTTTCTATGCCTTTCTAAAATCAGCTTGTTCATCATTTTTATAGAATAATAATATTCCATTACTTTGTATATCATAACTTATTCAACCATTCCCCAATTGATGGGCCTCTACTTATTTTCCAATTCTTTGTCACCACAAAAAGAACTGCTACAAACATTTTTGCATATGTGTGTCCTTTTCCCTCCTTTATGATTTCCTTAGGATACAAACCCAGTAGTGGCACTGCTGGGTCAAAGGGTATGCAGGTATGTACAGTTTTATAGACTATGTTGGTGTTTAATTGGGAGGGAAGTTAATTTGTTCTTTATCCAGTTCTTTTAATTGCATTCCCAATTCATTGAACTATTCTTTATCTCTTTTATTGATTTACATATTTAAAGAAATTAATTTTTCCATAATACTTTGGCTGGATCTCATGTATTTTGACATGTTGTATCATTGTTCTCATTATCTTTAATGCAATTATTGATTTTTTTCTATGATTTGTTCTTTGATCCACTCATTCTTTAGGACTAGGTTTAGTTCACAATTAATTTTTTAATTCATGCTTCCATGTCCCTTTATTGCATTTTGATCTGCATTTAAGATTTCTATTTTTAGCATCTATTTCTGAGACTTTTATTCCCTAATATATGATGAGTTTTTGCAAGGGTGTCATGTGCAGCTGAGAAAAATGTATACACCTTCTATTTCCATTCAAATTTATTTAGAAGCCTACTATATTTAACTTTTCTGAAAATCTATTCTTGTCCTTAATTTCTTTCTTATTTATTTAATAGTTAGATTTATTTAGCTTTGAGAGGGGAAAGATGAAATCCTCTTACTAGTATGGTTTTACTGTCTATTTCTTTCTGTGACTCAGTTAACTTTTTCTTTAGGAATTTGGATGCTATGTTCTTTGGTGCATGTATGTTTAGTATTTATATTGTTTCATTGTCAATGATACTTTTTAGCAAGATGTTATAGCCCTATTTGTCTCTTTTATTCCTATTTGTGTCTTTATTTTATTTTATTTTTTGCTTTGCCTTGTTTGAAATCATGATTGTTATCCTTGTCTTTTTTTTTGCCTTATTTGAAGCATAATAGATTCTGTTCTAGCTCCTAATGTTAACTGTGTATGTCTCTCTGTTTCAAATGTGTTTCTTGTTGACCTCATTTTGTTGGATTCATATTTCTAATTCATTCTGATATCTCCTTCTGTTTTATTGGTGACTTCATTCCATTTACAATCACAATTTTAATTACTAACTGCATTTTTTATCTCATTTTCTTCTTTTTATCCTTTTCTTTCTTTTTATTCTCTCCTAAAAAGTCTGTTTTGCTTTTGATCACTCTTCCTTTAACCCACCCTTTATTTTTTATCATTCACACTCCCTTATTCTTCTCTTCCTACTTCCCTATTAAATAAGATAGATGTGTGTGTTTGTGTGTGTGCATATATATACATATATATTCTTCAAATTAAGATAGAATTAAGCTAAATACTTTCAAACCTCTTCTTCTTGAGGTCTTCTAAACAACACTGACTCACTCCCATGTCCTTGGTCTATGTAGAATTTTTCTAAGTGCCCTAATAATGATGAAGTTCCTAGGAGTTACATGTATCATCTTCCTATATAGAAATGTAAATAGTTTAACTCAATTGAATCTTTATGATTTCACTTTCCTTTTTACTTTTTTGTGCTTATCTTGAGTCTTCTCTTTCAAAGTCATATTTTGTATTCATCTCTGGCCTTTTCATCAGGAATGCTTAAGCACCTTCTGTTTCATTTTTCCCCCTTGAATAATAATACTAAGTTTTGCTGAATGAGTTATTCTTGGTTGCAATTCTCTTTTGCCTTTGTGTATATAATTTTTTAAATCCTATGATCTTTTAACATGAAAGCTGCTAAATCTTGTGTGATACTGATTCTGACTCTTGTATTTGAATGGTTTCTTTCTTACTTTTTGAAGTATTTTCTCTTTGAACTGGAAGCTCAGAAATTTGGCTGTAATATTTCTGGGAGTTTTCATTTTGAGATCTCTTTCAGATGGTATTAGGTGGATTTGTTAAATTTAACTTCCTCTTGTCCAATTCAAATTTTTTCTATTTTATTTTTTCCAATTACATGGTGAAATAAATGTTAAGATTTGGGTTTTTAAGTTTTGAGTTCCAAATTCTAACTGTCCTTCCTTTCACTTTCCCCAAGACAATAAGCAATCATATATTGATTTTGCCTATACAATCATGTAAAACATTTTCATATTAGTCATTTCATATAAGAAAACTTGAATAAAAGAAAAAAAAATAACATGCCTCAGTCAGTATTTAAGAAATATTAATTCTTTGATTTTGAAAAAAATTTCTTCAGTGGGCTTGTTTGAGCCCCCCATTTTTATTTGACCAAACCTGTTATTTAAGGAGTAATTTTGGTCAATAAGGTTTTTTTTAATATAATTTTATAATTTGGTGAATTCCTGGTGTTTTAAGGTATCATCTTCTTCAGTATTTTTGTGCCTTTTACCAAACTATTTTCTTTTTGTAATTTTCTTCCATAACTTTTATTTCCTTTTGCCATTTTTATTTCTATAACTGTTATTTGACTTTAAAAATCATTTTAGCCCTTCCAAAAATTCTTGTTGAACTTGTATCAGATTCACAGTTCTCTTTGAGGCTTTGATTGTGGCTGTTTTGATGTCATTGTCTTTTGAGTTCTTGTCTTGTTTTTCCCTGTCACCATAGTAGCTTTTCATGATCAGGTTCTCTTAAAATGTTTTTTTTTTTCACTTTTCCAGTATATTTCTTGACTTTGAACTTAAAGTTGATTTCTTTTCCTATGATTAAAAAGTAAACAGGGTATTATCCCAAGCTTTAGGCTTCTTCATGTTACTATTTTCAGAGATAATTGTGGGGGTTTGGAAGTTTGCAATGCTTCCAAGATGGTATGAGCTGGAAAGAGATATGGTCACTGCTCTCCTGGTCTGAGCTCTGGTTTTTACTCAGTAAATATCACTCATCTTTGTAACCAAAAATGATTCTGTTCCTTAGATCTCTGATTTTTTGCAGCTACAAGAAATACTGCTTCTCATAGTCATTGCTCCCTTGGGATTGTAAACACTCCTCTCCTCCCTGGAACTTCAGCCTGGAAGTTGGTATTGGCAATGAAGTTGCCAAACAGAGCCAGTCCTCCCACTGCTAGCTTAGGTCTCTCCTATAATCTTTCT
Source organism: Myrmecobius fasciatus (assembly GCA_023553655.1). Classification (NCBI taxonomy): domain Eukaryota; kingdom Metazoa; phylum Chordata; class Mammalia; order Dasyuromorphia; family Myrmecobiidae; genus Myrmecobius; species Myrmecobius fasciatus. The sequence continues at coordinate 39,729 of JAJPUD010011568.1, forward strand.
TACCAATGATCTGATCCCCTTATCATTTCTATCTTGAGAGTTCCCGAAATTGGTGCTATTGTTGCCACCTCCAAGGTCTACCACTGGTGTCATTGCCCCATGGGCCTTGGCCCAAAAGTTTCACAGATTTTTTTTTAAACAACTTTGAAGATCTTAATTGCCTTAACGTGGAAAAACATCTCACTTCAATCCTTTGTTGTACCCTCCAGAATTCAATTTTGAGGCATTATTTTAAAATTGTTTCCATGGGGGTTGTTGGGAGAACTAAGGTATAATGCTTTCTCTACTCAGCCAGCTTAGTCCCCATCATTATATTCTAGGTCAGTAGTTGATGATTTTTTCCTTAGTTGCTTTTTTCATTAATAATCAGTCTTAAGTTTTCCCATGTCTTTTGTGTCTTTCTCATCTTCAAATACTTCTATACTAATCTCTCAATTTCCTTATAATTGTATCGCCTTTAGCACAAATCTCTTTTATAAATGCTTGGTCTGTTTGAACTACTTTTCTCATCTTTATTCTTAATAGAGTCATGTCTGTCTCTGAAGACCCCCTGGGAATGTTACATTAAGGTCAAAGTGTTGTGATTCTACCGTTCTTGATAGAAAAAAACAATTTGTTAAAATAATTTTTGTAAATCATTTCCATTTTTTCTGTTTGTAGTCCCTCTTCCTGAGACAGGAACATGGTACAATAGATAGAGTAATAGATATGAAGTCAGGAAGATTCATCTTCCCAAATTCAAATCTGCTTTCAGACACTTACTAGCTGTGTGACTCTGGGCGAGTCACTTAACTCCGTTTATTTCAGTTTCATCTGTAAAATGAGCTGGAGCAGGAAATGGCAAACCATTCTACTAGATTTACCAAGAAAACCCAAATGAGGTCTTGAAGAATCAGAGATGACTTAAACAATTGAATGAACAAGAAGTCCTCCTTTCATTTTCATACATAAATGTCCTTAAAGATAACATTTTGCTTAGCTGGAAAAATTGTCTTTAAACTGATTTAATCCTCCATTGCTTCTCTCCATTTAATGGGAAAATTGGCTTTGTATTTATCCCACTTTATAAGAAGATTGTACAGACTGCCTCTGGCATCATCTCTTTCATTTGGTAAATCAGATATCTGCTCACTAAGGCCCTTTCTAGGCTCTTTTGTTCTCCTTATAATGATTAATTTGCTTTGCTTAAACTTTATGGTAAAATTATTGTGGTAATTGCCCATATGATTTCTACTGTTCATTTCACAATTTTGATTGTTAATTATTTAATTAAAATAGGTGAGGATTTAATTGTCTCAATGGTGTGGTTATATGTTATTGTTGTTGTCATTGTTATTGGGTTATGGGGTTGTTTTTTTTTTTTTAACCAATTCTCAACTAACAGATTGATAGATTGATAATTCTCCACAGAGAATTGAGTCAGTTAACTCCCACATGAATAACAAGTCTTTTCCTCTATGTTAAAATATAATTTATTTTGCCCTGTCTCTCCTCTTCTCTGTAGAGTCCTCTCTTATAAGTGTCAATTCCTGAAGAAAACAAAAAAAATAGAAATATTGCATCATGGTAGAAATTTTCCTTTGTCCCTGATTGTGTGGTTCCTTTCTACCTCTTCCCATCCCTGCTATCATTTTTCTTAATATCTGTCATGACATTTCCTTTCTGGGTCCATATTTTCCTATACTTTTGAATTTCAGTTGTCACCAGAAGCTCTGAGGCTCATTCTTTGTTAATTCATCTTGTTGTTATTACTTCATTAAATTTCTTATGTCTTAATTGTAGATACAGCTGTGATTACTTTATCTATTATGCATATTTCTTATTTGAAAGTTTATGAGGATTAGAACAAATGTCTAGTATTCAGTCTCGTTAGTCAGGTGACCCAGAATTTCCTGGATAGAGTTTCAATAAGATTTTCATTCAATTTCCTACCTACTTTTATTATCCTTTGAAAGTCACTTTACTTGCCTATTTGAGCATCATCATAAATCAAGTGCTTGGCAAACCCAATGAGCTAAATAGATTTATAGCTAGGACTCTAATTCAGGAAGTTATTCCAGGAATAGGGAAGAATATGAGAAAGTCCCAGATATAGGCATTCTGGGAAAATATTGAGAGAACAAAAGACCAGCTCTGGAGGGGCATATATTTCATAAATGGCAGAAATAAGAAAGATATCTTATTTTAACTTCTCTTCTGCCTGCCAGCTAGGGAGAACTCTGCAGAAGGAGAGCTAATTTATCAAATAACAGTGCATGAAGTAGAGATTACACTGGGGAAAAAGTCGTAGGAGAACAAAATAACAAAACGCAAGCAAGTACCCCATCTATTGAAACTTGCAATAAAGAAGTGCATAAGAAAACTCTCGGCATTAAGGAAAAGAATCTGATAATTTAGGATGCTCCTCTGGCAAGATAGCTGAATGGTCATTTCTGAAACCAAATCCTCTTCATTATGCCAGAATAATAAGAAATGTATCAAATAAAGTAATAGGACAATAAAGGGAAGCAGAAGGGAAGGAAAGAAATTCTTACAAAAATAATTTTAAAAAACAGTGGAGAGACTGGAGAAATGACTAAACAAAGAAACCCACAAAAAAGAAAATGGCTATACAATGAAGAAATGGCTGGATGGAGATAAAGCAGGATGCTTCCTTGGAGCAAGATTCATTGAACTAAAGGTATCAAAGAAAAGTACGTGGTTGAAAACATGAATTGCTGCCATCCTGAAACCAAAAGTTAATAGGAAAAATACCTTTAACAATTATTCCCCACATAATACTATTCTTAACATACATTCTGAGTACTATAAAATGAACAATAACTGGTTTAGAAAGTATACTAATAAAACTTCCTTATCAAAAATAAGGAAGATGATATATACATATATATTCAGATCATCTGATATACATACACACAATCATTTAATTGGAACATTTTTATCGTGTTTTTTTTTTTTTTTTTGGTTTCTCTGCTAGTTCTTAATGGTTTTCCTGAGTTTTCCATACTTTCCTCTCTATCTTTATTAATTTTCATGCTGTTTAATACATTTTTGTTGTCTTGATGTTATGAAGGATTAAACTCAGATAAAGTGTCCAACAACCATCTTATCAGAAATGTTGGAAATTTTTTTCTATTGTGCCCTTGTTACAAATCAGCAAAACTTGTTGAGGATTACCATCCATCTATACAAATGTCTACTAATCCGTCAGCACAAAATTTATACATTATTTTCCTGACTCATGCTGACTTTAATACTTACAGGAGTACTTTAGTCATGTATAGCCAGGGCAGGTGATTTCACACCACCACCAAAAACTAATTATTAATGAAGACCTTCTCCTATGTAACCTGTGTTTTAATATATTAACTCTGAATATACATTCACCGGTTTTAATCTTGGGAATTTCCCTCTCTTCACAATGCTATATTTTGGACCCAACCCATAGTGAATACCTGGAAATACTTGAATTTTGCCCATCTTTTTCTTTTTTTTTTTAATTTTTAATTTTTTTAATTTTTTATTTTATTTGCATAACATATGTGTGGGTAATTCTTCAACAATAACCCTTACATAGCTTTCCGTTACAAATTTTCCCCCCAACTCCCCACCCCTCCCCTAGATGGCAGGATATCCACTACATGTTAATTATGTTAAAATATTGGCAAATCGAATATATGTATACATATTTCCAAACTTATCATTGGTGTGCAAGAAAAATCTTATCTATACAAACGATATATCAGATAAAGGAAACACAATGTAAGCAAACATCAATCAAGGAGTATGAGAATGTTATGTTGTGGTCCACATTTCGCATCCCTCTCTC
>JAJPUD010011569.1:15019-43753 GCA_023553655.1 Myrmecobius fasciatus
GGTAATCTAATACATGCTAGATAGGATAAATTATATGAGAAATACAGTACATGTATACATATCTATACAGTTATCTTACTGCATCATTTCTAAAATATATAGAGAATTGTCTCATATATATAAGAATTCAAGCCACTCTTCAATAGATAAGTGGTCAAGGGATATGAACAGACAATTTTCAGATGATGAAATTAAAACCATCTCTAGTCATATGAAAAGTTGCTCCAAATCACTATTGATCAGAGAAATGCAAATTAAGACAACTCTGAGGTACCACTACACACCTGTCGGATTGGCTAAAATGACAGGAAACGATAACAATGAATGTTGGAGGGGATGTGGGAAAACTGGGACACTAATACATTGTTGGTGGAACTGTGAACAGATCCAACCATTCTGGAGAGCAATTTGGAGCTATGCTCAAAAAGTTATCAAACTGTGCATTCCCTTTGACCCAGCAGTGTTTCTACTGGGCCTATATCCCAAAGAGATCTTAGAGGAGGGAAAGGGACCCACATGTGCAAGAATGTTTGTGGCAGCCCTTTTTGTAGTGGCTAGAAACTGGAAACTGAAGGGATGCCCATCAATTGGAGAGTGGCTGAATAAATTATGGTATATGAATGTTATGGAATATTATTGCTCTGTAAGAAACGACCAGCAGGACGATTTCAGAGAGACCTGGAGGGACTTGCATGAACTGATGCTGAGTGAAATGAGCAGAACCAGGAGATCATCATACACAGCAACAACAGTATTACATGATGATCAATTCTGATGGACATGGCTCTCTGCAACAAAGAATTGTCTCAAACAAGTTCCAATTGTTCACTGAAGAAAACCATATACACCCAGAGAGAGGGATATGAAATATGGAGCACAACGTAACATTTTCATGATCTCTATTGACATTTGCTTGCATTGTGTTGCCTTTCTCTGATTCTTTTTTTTTCTTGTAGATAGGATTTTTCTTGCATAACTTCTCAAGCATTTCAACATTATTAACATGTAGTGGACTTCCTGCCATCTAGGGGAGGGGAGGGGACTGGGGGTAAAATTTGTAATGGAAAGCTTTGTAAAGATTAATGTTGGGGAACTACCCATATGTATGTTATACAAATAAAAAGCTTTAATAAAAAAAAAAAAGAAAATGATATGTTCTGACTACCCCTTGTCTGTGAAACTACTGGAGAACATGGAGAGCATATAAAATGCAGTGTGGCCAAATTGGAAAAGAATTGGGCTTGAACTCAGAAAGACTTGGATTCAAACCCTAACTCTGACATTATCTAATTCTGTGAGTGTGGACAAATTATCTAACTTCTGAGCTTCAGTTTCCTCATGTATAAATAGGTATAAGATCTCTCTCTCTCTATATATATATATATATGTACCTACTTCATAGAGTTTTTGTGAGGCTCAAATGAGAGAATATACATATAAAATGGTTCACAAACCTTAAAGAACCATGCAAATATCATTAGTTTATGCGACATGTGGCTCAGTGGATAAAGCAACAGCCTCACAATCAGGATTAACTGTGTTCTAGTCCTGCCTCTCCCACAATCTGGTTGTATACCCCTGGGCAGTCACTTTACCTCTGAGTACCCCAAGCATCCTATAAGACTAAAAGCAAGACCACAAGTGGAACAACAAGAGTTTTAAATACAAATTTATATTTTATCCTAGAGGCACTAGGGAGGGAGTGAAGATTGCTGTGTTTTAAGAAAATTCCATTGGCAGGTATAGAGATGAGGGAATTCTTTCTTAACTCCACATCTTACAACACCCAGATTTCTTCCTCCATTATCTCCTCCTGATGTGGAGGGAGCTCTTTTTCTATCAAAACTTCCCTGCCCCTCCATTCATGTACCCTTCATCTTACCCTCTCCAATCTTTTCCAGCAGATAGCCTCCTACTATCATCTGTACTCCCACTTTTTCATCTTATATTTTGTTTCCTTCCCTGTAAAATGAGCTGAAGGAAATGGCAAACCACTCTAGTAAATTTGTCCAGAAAATTGCAGATGAGATCACAAACAATTGGACATGACTGAAATGACTAAACAAAAACAATAAAATATTTCCTCCATCCTTAAAAAAAACACTGCATGGGGCAGCTAGGTGGTGCAGTAGATAAAGCACCAGCCCTGAAGTCAGGAGGACCTGAGTTCAAATCTGGTCTCAGACACTTAACATTCCCTAGCTGTGTGACCCTGGGCAAGACACTTAACCCCAATTGCCTTAGCAAAAATCGAAAAAAACAAACAAACAAACAAAAAAAACCTGCATTTGATCTAACATTTGTGTTAACAACAGTCTCTTTTTCTTTTCTCAGTTCAACCAGAGAAAAGTGCCTATACTAGGTGCTTCTATTTTCTCTTCCCTCATTTCTAAACTCTATTTTCTGACTCCTGGTCTCATTATTTGATTGACACTGACTGCCCTCTCCAAAGTTACCAGAGATGTTTTAATTGTTAACTCTCATGGCTTTTCTTCCTCATCCTTCCTGACTTCTATGAAATACGCTCTCCTCTCTACAGTTTCATGATACCGTTCTTTCCTAGTTCTCCTATCTGTCTGACCAGTTCTTTTCCAGTTAGTTCCCTTTGCTGAACCAAAAAACCCTGTAAGTTTCTCATGAGAACTTGAACTTAGCCTCACACACTAGATCAAAGTGACAAGCATGACCATAGAGTGACCTTGCCTATTTTTGTTCTTCTGCTTACTTGGGCATCACACCTGTGAGATGCTTCTACAGATGAAGTCAGTTATTGTTCTCCAAAAATACTGACCCTGGAAGGTCCCCTTAAGCCCATTCCCATCATGGTATGCATCCTGTTACTCCCACTGTTGTATACAACCCAAACCCATTCCCATCCTTATGTGTACCCAGTTATTACTTTACACTGTGAAAAATATAATTTTTGTCTAGCTACCTGATGACCTAACTGCATTCTTTTTGCTTCTGTATCACCTGCTTGCTTTGCTATATAAACGCTGTTCCCCCAGTCACTCTGGACCAAATGATTTTTGAACATGAGTTTGATTCAGTCAACTAACCTAAACTCTCCACAATTAAAAGATCAAAAATCAATCTCTATCTTGCCTCAGTTTCTCTGGTATTACTCCTTTGCTGGTTCTTCATCGATGACAAGCCTAACTGCGGATGTATCCTAAAGCTCTGTTCTGGAGTCTCTTCTCTTCTTCTATTATTCTAGAAGTTCTTAATCTAGAGTCCATAAAGCTTCTAAAAAGATATTTTGATAATTATTTCTACATAATTGTATCCTTTTTAATTCTAGTTATTTTGTGCATTTAAAAATAATCTATGAAGGGATGCACAAGTTTTTTCAGGCTGCCAAAAGAATTTGTTTTACCATTTGGTGAACTCAGCTTCTATGGACTACATTCTCTGTAGATGATTCCTAAATCTATGCATCTGGTCTGAGCTATTTGGACACCTCAAATTGGATGTCTTATAATCTTCTCAAACTTAAAATGTCAAAAATAAATTTATTATCATTCTCCCCAAATAGTCCCCTTTTCCCAATTTTCCCATTACTGTCAAGGGTTTCACCATACTTCCAAATTGCCTATACTTGAAATTCTGACAATGTTTATTGACTGCTTTTGACTTTCATTAGTCCTATATAAAAATATGTTCTCAAATCTTGTCCTTTCTACCTTCACCATATCTTTCATGTACATCCCCTTCTTTTAACTCCCAGAACTATCACCTTATCATCCCTCTCCTGGGAACTACTACAATAATTTTCTAATTGGTTTCTTTGCTATAAGTTTTTTCCTATTCCAGTCTCCATTGGTTCACACAGCAGGTATAACCATGTCCCCTCACCACTTGATGAATTCCAATGTCTATTATTTCTAGGAACAAATGCAAAAATTTGGTTTTTATCAGTCATTCAACACTTATTAAACATTTTTTATGTACAAAGCACTATGATAAAGCACTGGGGATACAAAGAAAAAAAAGCATCTACTTTCAAGGAGCTCACAGGTTAATGGTGGAGGGGAGATATTAAAACAACTATTTACAAATAAGATATATAGGAAATAAATTAGCAATAATCAACAGAAGGAAGATTATAGCTATAAGGGGATCAGAAGAAAAGCTTCTTAGCTTTTCTCTAACTCTTCCTTTGAAGAAATTCTTCCACCCCTCTTCCTTTACCTCTCCCCCAGTCTGACAATCAGGGTTAAGTGACTTGTGAAGGGTCACATAGCTAGTAAATGTCAACTATCTAAGGCCAGATTTGAATTTAAATTTAGAAATAGTGAGACTTTTGTTAGGACTTGTAGGAAATCAAGAGGTGGAAATGTGGAGGCTAAGAATTCCAGGCACGCAGGGAAAGTAAGGAAGACTAAAAAAGAGAGCAGGGGAGGGTAAATGCAGATTATAAAAAGGCTTTAAAAATCAAACAGAAGATTTTATATTTGATTCTGTTTGGTTTTTAAAGTCTTTCATAACTTAGCCCCTTCCTACCTTTCTGCTCTTCTTTCACTTTTTTCCCTTCTATACATTTCTTTGATCCAGCTGCACTGGGCTACTTGCTGTTCCTTGAACATATCATTTCATCTTCCAATTCTGGCATTTGCACCTATATTTCCACATTCTTAGAATGTTTTCTGTCCCCATCTCTACCTTTCAGCTTCTCTGGCATACTTCAAGACTCAATTCAAACCCTATCTTACACAGAAAACCTTTCCTAATTCCCCCCTTCCCACCAGTGTCTTCCCTCTATCTACTCTGTATATATTTTATATATACCTATTTACATATTAGTTTCCTAATTAGATTAGCTTCCTGAAAGCAAGGTCATTGCTTTGATTTTTTTTTTTTTTTTTTTTTGGTATCCTCAGTATATCCAAGCACAGTATTTGGCTTGTTGATTAACTGAAGATGGTCTAGATTAAGTAGAAGCATTTGCTATATACCGAGCATTAAACCAAACACTATACTAAACATGCATGATACAAATATAAAATCAAGACAAATCCTTGCTTCCAAGAAGTTCTCATTCAAATTGGAGAAGACAACTCATATTGGAAGGCAAACTGCAAATTGTATGGAAAGGTCTAAAAGTCCAGAGGGCATCAGCAAGGCAGATATTCATCAAAGGTTTCAGAGGTCCTTAGGATGTCTGAATAGGTCAGATGGCAGGTCTAGGAATTTGAAGGGTGGACTGATGTGGAAGACAGTAAGAACTGGGGATCTTCCATCTTAATGGAAGGATTATAGTTACTCATATGTAGTTTGTCATCCAAGAAATGGGATCAACCATATCTACTCTATAGGACAAGGGCAAGGATCTGAGCATCAAAGTGGAATGGCATTAAATGGGTAAAGGAAGTGGTGTCACTTTCTAGTCAGAAAGAAAGAAGGGGAAGAAGTTACTATGAGGAAGGTTAGGTGAAGGGCACCCCAGGACTTCTTTGCCAGAATCTCTGGTACCAGACTTGCTTTGGGTAGCTTGAAGCACAGGAGGAAAGTCTGACAAAAGAAAAACCAATTAGGAAACTGTGCAAGAGTCTAGGATGGAAGTGGCAAAGGTCTGAACTAGAATGAATAGAGAACAGGGAGTCAGACATGAGAAATGCTACGGATACAGATCTGACAAGACTTAGCTACTGATTGAATGGATATGAGGGTAGAAGAGCAGTGAGGGAGAATAAAGAGTTGAGGATGACTTTCATTTTTTTTATTTTTAATAGTATTTTATTTTTCCAAATACATGAAAAGATAATTTTCAACATTCATTTTTATAAGACTTTGTGTTCCAAATTTTTCTCCCTCCCTTACCTCTCCACCTCCCCCAAGAGAGCAAGCAATCTGATATAGGTGAAATATTTATCATGTTGTAAAAAAAAAAAAAAGTCAGAACAAAAGGGAAAAAACCATGAGAAAGAAACAAAACAACAACAACCAAAAAAAAGGTGAAAATACTATGCTTCGATCCACATGTAATCTCATAGTTCTCTCTCTAGATGCAGATGGCATTTTTCATCCTAAATTTATTGGAATTGCCTTGAACCACTGCATTGTTGAGAAGAGCCAAGTCCATCACAATTGATAATCTTCTTGTTACTGTGTACTATGTTCTCCTGGTTCTGCTCACGTCACTCAGCATCAGTTCATTTAAGTCTTTCCAGGTTTTTCTGAAATCAGCCTGCTCATAATTGCTTGCAAAACAATATTGCATTATATTCATATACCATTACTTTTTCAGCTCTTCACCAACTGATGGGCATCCAGTTCCTTATCACTACAAAAGCTACTACAAACATTTTTGCATATGTGAGTCCTTTTCCCTCTTTTATGATCTCTTTGGGATATAGGCCCAGTACTGACATTACTAGATCAAAGGGTATGCACAGTTTTATAGTTCTTTGGGCATAGCTCCAAATTGCTCTCCAGAATGATTGAATCATTTCACAACTCCATGAACAATGCATTAGTGGATAACTTTCATTTTAGACAAGATGGGTCAGAGGTATCCAAGGGACATTCTAACAGAGATCTAGTACTGTCATTCAGGAGGCAGATTAAGGCTGGATGTATGGATTAGGGGGTTATCTGAAGAAAGATGCTAACAACCCATGGAAACTGCTAGGTAATATTTTTTTTTTAAAAAAAGGTAGAAAGAGAAAAAAGAGAAAAAATGGTCCAAGACAGAATTTTGTCGATAGCCAACATTAACAGTCAGGGAATGGTGGGTAAGAAAGAGGCAAACCAAGAAGGAATACCATAAAAGCCAAGGTGGGGGAGAAGTAGTCAATAGAGTTAAAGGTCAAGAAGGATTAGGCTTAAGAAAAGTCAGAATAATTTCCAATTACTTTTGGAGGATAAACACAGATGGAACCAGCCATTGTGATCTCTATGATTAAATACCCTTATTTATTTATTTTATTTGAAGCTTTTTTATTTTCAAAACATATGCACGGATAATTTTTTAACATTGATAAGGCTATGGCCTTATGTTTCAGATTTTCCCCTCCTTCTCCCCACCCCCTCTCCTAGATGGCAAGCAATCCAATATATGTCATACATATTAAAATATATGTTAAACCCAATATGTGTAAACATTAAACAACCTTTTTAAAAAGAAAATTATGTGGGAATTGTATCTTAAACAATTTTGCCTATTAAGTAATTCAGAAACTCATATCAGAGTTGAAAAGATAGAGAGAGACCATCTAAACTATATAGACCTCATTTTATAGATGTAGAAATGAGGCCTTATTGAATTGAAATGATCTGCCCAAGGGCTCACAGCCCTGGGCAAATCACAAAGAAAATGTGGCTGTGGAAGAATGGAGAGAGAATATAAAAGTAACTTATGACAATATAAAAATGGCATCCACTCTCCAACACAATTCAAATCACAGGCCTCTCCCAGTCATCAATCATAAATCACCAACAAGAACAGAACACTAAAATATCAGAAATAGTTGCTATGATGAATATGGCTGAGAGATATACATATTTGCATCTTTCTTTTGCCATTTAAAAATTAATTTTGTCAAAGACATCCACATACATAGCTCTGCCTACAAATTCTGCCTCAGTACCACTCTCCCAGCTGCAGCTTAATTTTCTGTCACTTGTCTAATTATGGTAATTAGACATTAGTTATCATCAATTACACAGAAGCTCATTTCAAGATGACTGCTGAAAAGCATTTTAAACATGCTCTTTAAATCCCACAGGGACATTCTGATTAGTTGGCACTGGCAAGACACAAGTAACCACAGAGGAATTCAATTCAGGAATATAGTCTTTCTATCTACCCATAGGCAGATGAAAAATGGACCTTTTATTGGGTGCTTAAATAAGGAAATTTAATTTTGAATATTCACATTCATATAATGCCTTAAAGTTTACCAAGCAGTCAGTAGTGCAAATATTATTATCATCCCCATTTTATCCACAAGGAACTTGATGCTCAGGGAGTTTAACTGATCTGCTCAAAGCCAAACAGGTAGTAAATTTCAAGACTGAACTTGAACCAAATCTTAGATTAAAAACCTAGAGTTCTTTTCATTATATCCACTTAGCAATCCTTCAGCAAAAACTTTTTTCCCCCCAGTATCTACTGCAAATCTGCTAGAATTAGAGGCATTGCGGCATATAGAAGGGAAAAAAAGCATTGGGATTGTAGCCAGTAAAGAGCTGGATTTGAGCTGAACAAAGCAAGCCATGGCACACCTCTGTACCTCTGTATCCTCTCATGTAAATGGGGATGTTTCTGTTATTCAGCTGTTTGAATTGTGCCTGCCTCTTCTTGATCCCATTTGCGGTTTTCTTGGCAAAGATAGTGTTTTAGCATTTCCTCTTCCAACTCATTTTACAGAATTTATTTTGTATACCTTAAACATATTATGTAAATATGAGGTATTATCATTATTATTATTGTTGTTGTTGTTGTTGCTGTTGTTGTTAGAAATCCTAGGCATACTATTCAAAATCCTGGAATCACATTTTATTTTTCTTCTTAACCTCTTCTATCCATACAATTGCCAAGTTAAATGTTATATCTCCTCCCCTACATCTCCACCCCAATAAAATATAAACTCCCCAGGGAAAGTAGCAATTTTTAAAATTTATCTTTATATACCTAGAAACTGGTCTAGTGATTTGTGAATAGCATTCACTTGATAAATGCTTAATAAATGATTGGAACTGGACTGAAATACTGGTAATTCTATATATACAATGTCTCTTATATCCATTCAGCCCCTCGTCTCCACTCATATTGCTTAAGCCATAGTTCAGGAATTTCTGGAATATCAATTAATTTATGAGTTCCCCATTTGTAAAGGAATTGAATTGATGTAATATTTTCATGGAGAGGTCAGCCACAAGAGATACTATCTGGAAGACCAATTAATTTATGAGTTCCCCATTTGTAAAGAATTGAATGTGGTGTAATATATTCATGGAGAGGTTAGCCACAAGAGATACTATGTATATTGTCAAGTTATGTCTCTCCCAAGACAAGAATATAAGAAATTCTATTAAGACACTAAAATACAAGAACCATGTTCATTTTTTCTCAAATCATTTATGCAAAAACACAGACATCAAAAATAGAATGTGGCATGATGTAACAACTAGCAGTTCTGTTTGATTGAAAGTAAGAATAAATGAAGAGAACTAGTATCACATAAAACTAGAAAGATACATGGGAACCAAATTATGATCTTAGAATTTAAAGCTGGAAGTGACCACCTTTAAAAGTGTCCAAAAATGGTTCTTCTCATTTTCTCTTAAAATATTCCATCTGTTTCATGACATATAAAACAGACAACCAAGGAAAACAGTGGTAAGTATAGGCACTCTGGCTGCTTCAAAGAAGGCTGTAAATCATTTTAAAACTTATATGTCTTTCATAGTCTTCACTAAAATATGATTCTATTTCACTATTTATGAAATATCTCCATTGTATAGCACTGATGTTCCCTGAAGTTCCTTATGGATAGACTGTTTTTACCTCTTCATTTCCATTCTTCCCACTTCACTAGTGTTTGTTCCTTCCTTAAAGTATCTTATATTTATTTAATTTTTACATGTTGAAATTCTCCAATAAAATGTGAGATTCTTGAGGGCAGATAAAATTCCTCATTTTCTTGTATCCCCTACATCTAGGTACAGTACCCTTATACACAGTACAATAGCTATTTAACTAATAAATCTACTAATCACTATCTCAATCACTTACTTGGCTCAAGATATTTGGTTTTCTGTAACAAAACCATTAGTTTGCTATGTTATATATGTTGTAAATAGCAAATTTTACACCTTACATATTGCTATTCAACAAAGACTATATATGTATTTGTCTTATAAATTTAAATCCTCCTGAAAAAAAGATAAAGATCTAACATAAAGATCCTAAAGTAATACTTTTAGGTAATTTTTCTGAAGGTGTTTCCTGATAATAAGTTACTAAAAAGTGTCCCTTTTACTGCATTTCTGGATCTTAATATGGCTCACCAGGTTTAAATTGTCCTCATGTCAAAAATGTGGGATTAGAAAGCTTTTGGTGGTCACTTCCAGTTTTAAATTCTAAGGTCATAATTTGGCTCCCACTTACCTTTCTAGTTTTATGTCAAACTAGTTCCCTTCATATATTCTCAGTTCCAGTCAAACAGGACTGCTAGCTATTGTACCATGCCACATTCCATTTTTAATGCCTGTGTTTTTGCACAAATGATTATCTGTATCTAGAACGCCTTCTCTCCTCTTCTCAGCTTTTCAGAATCCTTGGTCTCTAAAAGCATAGTTCAGGGGCTAACTATGTCCTCCATGAGTCCTTTCCTGATTCCTAAGAGTTTTCCCTCTTAAAATAATTTTGTAAATAACCTTGCATTTACTTACTTGTACTATATCTTCAAAGCAGAATTTAAACTCCTTGAGGGAAAAGGCTGTTCTCAATTTGTCTTCCGATCCCTAACAATCAGCCAAGTGCCTTGACCATAGCTCCATAATTAAATGTTGAATTACTAGCTCATTCTTCTTTCTTTCTCAAATTCAGACCTGGTTCAAAGACTTCCTCTCCACCTCTTTTCTTCAATCTGGGGACTTCAAAGCCCACCAATTCATCTACCTCCTAAATTTCCATCTGTTCTACCTTCATACTATCTCAATTACACAAAGGGATAGTTGAATCACTGATCTATCACTCATAATTGTTCTATTACTATGACCCAGAACTTTAATATTCTTCTCTACTATTCTTCAAACTTTTCCTCTGCCTTATTCCTCCTGAAACTACTCTTTGACAGTACTATGACCACTAGTCTGTCCATTCCTCCCCATTCTCCCAATTTATCATTTCTCTGGCCCCATTATGTTATCAGATCATCTTCATCCTCTTCATCTTACTGATCCCAACCCTAGGTTATTCTGACCCCTTGTCTTATCTCCTATTCAAGTATGGCTGTAAAAAAACAAAACAAAACAAAACAAAAAACAAAAAAAAAAAAAAACAAGCATGTTGCTAAAATTCACTACAAATTTGTTATTTAATACTCACTAGGCCTTTGCTGTTGCATGGCAATCCTTTTTCTTTTTCTCTGACTCTAAATCATTCTCCAAAGAAGCTATTTTATAAATTTTTCCCCTTTCCTTAAACCTACTATATATCTCCTCCTTCCCCTTCTCTCTCAGCAAAGGAACCTTCTTCACATCTCAAACCCTCTCTTCATCACACCCCCTCCTGTTCTCATCTCCTTTTCTCCAGTGTCTGATGAAAAAGTGGCTCTTGTTCTTGCCAAGAAACACCCCCAACACATACTTATGTCCTGGATTCCATCCCCCAGTATTTCCTCTAGGCACTAGCTTATCTTCTGGATCAATTCCTATCTTTCATCTTCAATCTCTCCTAAAGAACTTGTTTATCTCAAACTTCCACTCCAAACATGTCTAGGTTTCTCCCATCCTTAAAAAAACAAACAAACAAACAAAAAAAACACCTTTAACATCTCTATTATTCCCTCTTATATATTTCCCTTTCACAGCCAAACTCTCTTGGTGAGCTTTTCAGCTGCTACAGGTTCAATTATCTCTATGCATATCAGTATCAAAAAAAAAAAAAAATCTAATCTGTCTATATCCAGCCTTTATTTCTCTCCTGGACTCTGTTAAGCATCACTAAATTGCCTGCTAGACATTTCCATCTGGCTGCCCCATTAGCTATTTTAACTCAACATATACAAAATAGAATTCATTTATATTTTCCCTAAAACCCATTACTACTTCAGTCATCTTTATTTCCATTAATTGCATCATAATCCTGGCAGACAGGTAGGTTTATAATTCTGGAGGGATATTTGACTTTCACTTCCCTCCATATCCAGTCAGTTGTCAGGTATTATCTATTCTACCTCCACAATTAACTGACCTCTTCTCTCTGCTGATAAAGCTTCTTCCCTGGTTCAGATTCTAATTATCTTCCTTCTAGATGGTGGCAATAATTTTTAAAATAGTCTCCCTGCTTCCAATCTCATCATTCTCCAATCTTGCATATATCAAATGGACATTCCTAAAACAGAGGCAACAAGGAAACACTCAAAGATTTTGAGCAGAAGAATGACATATCTAGATGTATACATAAGGGAAACTAATTAGGCAGCAGTACAAAGGATGGATTAGAAAGAGAAGTTAGTTAAAAGATAATCTAAAAAGGTATAGCAATAGTCCAGAAGAGAGATGAATGGCAGTGGAAATAGAAAGCAAATGTAGATGTAAGATTTGGTGAGAGATTTCCAGAAATTCACAGTAAACAAAATATAAGAAAGAAGCTAGTAATCAAATTCACTGCCTTAGATATTTATTTAAAAATGCATGAAGTATAGATAACCTGCAAGGTAAAATAGAACTCCTTACAAAAAAAAAAAAAAGGCACATTTGCACTCACAAATATGCCCATGACTGGAATATGGTCCTGGAAGGATACATTTTATTCAGAGGAATAAATTATAGAAAAGAAATTAGACAGAATTGCTTTGAATATTAACATGTTCTTTTGAGGAAAAATCATTTGGGTGACATCAATAGAGGAAGAAAAATAAGGAAATTTATTATCAAAATATACTACAGACCATCTGAAAAGACAGAGCAAACAGATAAGCTCTGGAAACAATTCCAAGCCTAAGATGAAGAGGCACATGACTTAGTAATGATATGGATTTCAATAATGTATCTGCTGGAATTTCTCTCTCTCTCTCTCTCTCTCTCTCTCTCTCTCTCTCTCTCTCTCTCTCTCTCTCTCTCCCTCTCTTTCTCCCTCCCTCCCTCCCCCCCTCTTATTCTCCTCTCTCCCTCTCCCTCTCCTCAGTAGTATGATATAGGTCTAAGATATGAAAAAGGTTCTACATTTTTAGATTTTAAATGATCCAAACAAGCTTACTATATGACAAACATTGAGTAAGGTACTGGGTAAATAAAGACAAAAGTGAAACATATTAAATATCTCTCCTAATCTCCAGATTCATATGTCCAACAGCCTATTAGACATGTTAAACTGTATGTCCCATAGATACCTCTAAAACTGAACTCATTTTCCCCATTACTGTTGGTAGTACCACCATCTTCCTAGTCATCCAGGCTTGCAACTCCTTTTTCTTTCTCATTCCCCATATCAGTTAGTTGTCAGTTCTGTTAATTCTGCCTTTTTCTCATCTCTCACATTGCTGTTAAACACTTAGACTATTGTCTTCAGGTTGGTCTTCCTACCTCAAAACTCTCCCTACTCCAGGCCACTCTCCACTCATCTATAAAAGTGATCTTCCTAAAGCTCAGATATGACTATATCATTCCTCTATTCAATAAAGACTAATAGCTCTCATTATTTCCAAGATCAAGTATAAAAATTATCCATTTAGCTTTTAAAGCCTTTCATAATCTGCCTCCAACACCAACACTTTGCCAATCTTCTTACCTTATTCCCCTCTACTAACTGGGATGCAGTGACACTGGCCTTGCTTTCCCCTGAGAAAAACATTATTTCCCAAATTTGAACATTCTCACTAGCTATTCCCTATGTCTAGAACACAGACTACCTCCTGGATTTTCTAACATCCTCCAAATCCCAGCTAAAAATTCCTTTATTCTACATGAATCTTTTTCTAATTTCCCCTTAATGCTAGAACCTGCTTCCTCTGTTGAATATTTCCTATTTATCCTATACATATCTTGTTTGCACATGACTGTTTTCATAACTAGACTCCTTTGAGAATAGAGGCTGGTGGTTTTTTTTTTGCCTCAGTTCTTTGAACATAAGTGTTTTTTGACTGCCTTCAAAGAGCTTACATTATAAGAGGCAACATTCACACACACACACTCACTACAAAGTAATGGTGGGAAAAAGAAGGGGAACAGAAGGGAAAAATTATGTAGGAAGGACAGCAAGAAAGAGGAAAAGGCTTTTGGTTCCAGCTTCTGAGTAGTCAAGGTGTAATTTCAAATGTCCTGAATCCAAGTACATCAGACACTGGCAGCTACCCCACACACCCAGGGAGTACTTCTAATTCTTGTTACCACCATGCCACCCAGGTTCGATCCTAATGAAATTAAAGTTATGTTTTTGAGTACATGGGGATGAAGTTGGTGCAACATCTGCTCTGGCCCCTCAAAATGGTCCCCTGGGTTTGTGATGATCGATGATTATCCAAGTCAGAAAGGTTGGTGATATTGCCACGGCAATTGGTGACTAGAAAAGGCTAAGGATCACAGTGAAACTCATCATTCAGAGCAGACAGACTCAGATTGAGGTTGTACCTTCTGTCTCAGCCTTGATCATCAAATCTTTGAAAGAATTTCTTCAGGACAGAAAAAAGCAGAAAAATATTAAACACAGTGGAAACATCAGCCTTGATGAGATTATCAACATTGCTCAACAGATGAAACATTGATCCCTGGCACAAAACTTCTATGGAACCATTAAAGAGACCATGGGGACCGCTTAGTCTATGGGCTACAACATCAATAGTGGTTCTGTAGAATGCTCAGCTATTTAAAAGTCACAAAGGAGACAACTATAATAGATGAACATTTGATAAAAAAGAAAAAAAAAAGAAAAAGAGAAAGAAAGAAAAAGAAAAGAGGAGAAAAAGAAAAGTAAAAAATAGCCCAGAAAAGAAGATAGGACTGGGCCAGGATAGGAAGAGCTTTAAAAGTTATCTTAAGGGGAATTCCCTTTTCAGAATGCCTAATGATGACTATACATATTTCCATATGTATATCTAACAGTTTTATTTTTGGTGATTTTTTTTCAATGGGTGGGTGAAAATGAAATGGGAGGAATATGAAAATATCATCACTATCAATGTACAATGTATCAATGTATACAGAAAAGTTCATTTCTTAAAACTTTAATCAAAAGTGTAGAAATATGTATACATATATTCCATTTGTCAAGTATTTTAACACAATTAGCATGTAGTGGATATCCTGCCATCTAGGGGAGGAGGGGGGAAAATTTGTAACAGAAAGCTTTGTAAGGGTTAATATTGAAGAATTACCCATACATATGTTTTGCAAATAAAAAGTTTTAATTAAAAAAAAAAAACCTTTAATCAAATTATGATCTCCTACTTCAAATAACTAGCAGAATTCTTTTTGATGTCAATCTACTTTCAAAAAAATCCAGCGGTGAGGGCAGCCAAGTGGTGCAGTAGATAGAGCACCAGCCCTGAAGTCAAGATGACCTGAGTTCAAATCTGGTCTCACACACTTAACACTTCCTAACTGTGTGACTCTGGGCAAGTCATTTAACCCCAATTACCTCTGCAAAAATAAAATAATAAAAAAAATCCAGTGGTACATAACAAAAATATTTAAAGTTCAAACTATCTGAAAGAGATTTCTATTTCCACACTGGAAATAATTTCAAAGATCTTGGAATACAAAATTTAAAATAAAAATAGTAATAACACTTGTTAAGATTGCTTTTTAAACCTTAAATTACTATATAAATATGAGTTACTATTATTTTTTATTAGGGTCAGCTTTAAATCGAATTTAATGAGCTTGCTGAGATTAAATGAGCTTGTTGAAGGACCAGTTTAACTGGTCTATTAATTATTAACTATTTTCACAGATTTTGAACTGGGAGGGACTTTATTATAGTTTGTTTGGCCCAAACCCCTTATTTAACAATGCAGGAAACTGAGGCCCAAAGAGGTGAATAAATATGTTGCATAAGATCACAGAAGAAGAAAGCAATAGAGCCAACCTAGGTCTTTTAATTCTAAATCTTATACTCTTTCTACTTAAATATGTTCACTCATTACCAGTTCATGTCTACAGAGAGATAAATATTTTAGTTATTATACTCAAAAGAAGTCAATGGTAGAAGAAAAGAATTCATATGAAAATAGGGAGAGAGCACTTTCTGTTGTAGTGAAGAAATGGAAACAAAATGGGTACCCATAAACTGGGGAATGGTTGGCATGCAAATTGTAATATATGAAAGTAATGGATAATTGTGCCCAAAAAATAACAGAAAGAACTCAAAATTGGGAAGCCATATATGAACTTATGAGTAAAATATGCAGAATCAAGAGAATATTTACAAAATGACCACAATAATTAAAGAAAAACTTTTAAAGGCTTCAGAAGGTTGATCAAGTATAACTAGAGATAGAGAATTTTATGTATATAAACAAACATTGGTGTGCAAGACTGCAGACAACCTACACAAAGTGTCTATCATTCCAAGATGAGCCTCTCACAACCAGTCACTAGCTGATGAACTGTTTTGGCTTCAAGTCACTTAGACAATCTCCTACAGAAAAAGAGGCTATAATCTGTCTTCAGTGGATAGAATATTATGCTAGTGATCTCAAAAATTCTTGAAGTATTAAGATATGTATAAAGACAGCTTATCTTATCCTAACTTTTAAAATGACATTGAGACAAATGGAAAAAAAAAATTCCCCTAATCATTTCTTACTTTTCATCCTCACTGCTACCATTCCTATTATACTACTCATCACCACAAATCTAGATTTCTTCTCTCCCCCTTCAATCCATTCTAATTTTCCTTAAAATTTCACTTTTATATTTGAAAACCTAAAACCAGCTTATTTCATCGTGCTCATTCAAAAGCTCAGATTTTCTTTTTATATTGTTCTCCTTACCTAGAATTTAACATTACAATTTAATAACTATTAATTAAGCATATTTTCTTACATAGGTTTTGCTGGGAGCCAGGAAGACAAAAATTAAATGAGATAGTTCATGTTTTCAAGGAAGGAATATTTCAGTAAGGCGATAAGACAAGTATACGAGTGACAATAGTATAAACTGGAATGTCTGAAGTCCAAGGAGAAATCAGAAGGAGACAAGAGAGACAAAGAAAGATTACTTTTAAATGAGAAGGAATTAGGAAAGGCTTCATTGAAGACAAGACAAATGAGCTGAATATATGAAGCTCCAGCTCAAGACTATTCTCCTTGAAGCCTTCTTTGACTTTTCAGCCTTCACTCATCTACCCCTTTTTTGAACTATTATCACAGGACCATAGTCTAAGAGTTTCTAAAGCCCAGACTGTTCATTTTATAAAAAGAGGAACCTATTTCATAGGTTAAATTTTCATAATCCCACCTTAGATAGTTTAGCACTTCCTTTTATTTTTAAGGGGGTCACTTCTTCCATATGTTAAATATTATCTCTCCAACTAAATTATAAAATCTTCAAGAGTTAAGATCCCCCAACATAATATTTTCATGCTCTCTATCGATGTTTGCTTGCATTGGGTTTCCTTTCTCAGATTTTTTTTTCCTTGTAAATACGATTTTTCTTGCACAGCAAGATAAGTATGGAAATATGTATACATATACTTGACTTGTCAAGTATTTTAATATAATTAACATGTAGTGGATCCTGCCATCTAGGGGAGGGGAGGGGACTAAGGGGGAAAAATCTGTAGCGGAAAGTTTTGTAAGGGGTCAATGTTGAAGAACTACCCATACATGTTTTGCAAATAAAAAGCTTTAATAAAAAAAAAAAAAGTTAAGATCCCTGTTCTATGCTTTTTCTATAAACAAACAAACAAATAAACAGTCTAAGCAAAAAAACATGAGATTTGTGACTGAAGAAATGTTAGGTGGAAACTGAAGTATAAGTTGAACTGGACAGCCTCTGAAGTCCTTACAAATCTGTGATTCTGTGAAGGTGACTTAGTAGATCTTAACAAAACATAGCCCCCAATTTAAGAAGTCTTTAGCAAAATTCAATATGTATGAGAAACAAAGTTGTTGTACTCCCTTTCATGTCCCCAATGATATCGTCTTACAAGCTCATTTTTGTTTTAGCTGATGGAGGCACAAGAATCCTCACAACAGCCCTTTCCCACTTTTTTACATTGGAGAATTCCCCCAGTATTCCATGGAAACAAACCAACCACTAAGGCATTATCACCTATCATTGCTAAAGTGGCTTGAAAGAAAGATTGGGCTGAATTGTGTATGATGAAGTCATAGTTTAAAATTTTTTTTAAAAAAAAGCTGGAAAAGATAAAAAAAGAACAATTATTTCATAAAAACAGGGCATGAAAGGAAGAACTAATGAAAGGAAGCAGATGAGAAGGAGAGTTAGCAATACTGGAACTTTACTCTCACTTGGATTAAAGAGGAAACAACATATACATCTAAAGAAATCTTCTAAACTTCTAGAGAAGTGAGAAAATTAGGGGACAGCATGGGGGAGAGATTTGGAGAATTAAAAAAAAAAAACAAAACCCTCTGCTGTATTTTCTCCTAAGAGTCTTCCTACCAAGGTCTGGTTCAACAGAGAAGCACACAATTCCGGGTTAAACAGGCCTCTGTGAGATGGCTTTGAAACTTAGCCAACACCTAACATTGTCTCTATGGGAAAGTAATATTTGAGTTACAAACCCCAACTCACAATGGAACTTTTAGAATATAACATTTTACTGCTGCCTATATTTTTAGAAAGAAAGATGATAAGTTGTTTTCTTAAAACAGAACTTAAATGTATTTTTCTTTAGGTTTGCTAAAATTTCTCATTCCTCAAGCCACAATTTTTTACATTCTTTTAACAGTCTATAAAATCACTGCCGTAACACATGGTATTGTGCATTCTTCAGCATAACACTCACTAAATGTTCATCAAAATGTGGAATAATTATACTAAGCCAAATGAAATTTCCATCATTTCTAATTAATCGGTAATTAAAATACATAACCACCCAAGGTGCTGAAACCTCACTCAATATGCAAATTAAATTCATTACAATATATTTACATATCATTAATTAAAAATCTGCAATTCTGTAATGAACTGTATGAGATTGCTGATGCCAAAATAAAAATGATATGTCATTTTGTTTAGGCTTGTTTTCCTCTCCAGATATTTTTGCACATGGCAACAGTGCTAAAGAAAAAGGTCTCAAAATTCATAAAAATGGCTATGTCCAAGCTGTAGGAAATGCTATCCTTACTTTTCAAAATAAGAATTTGTAAATAAATGAACATCTAAGTTTATAGATTGAGTTTAGGAATATTCCAATTTTAACTAAAAGGCAGCAGAAGAAAATATAAGGAAATAAGTTTCCTATTATAAGAATCAGAACCTTGTGCCAGAACTCTCATTTTCTACCACTGTATCAATGATGCAGTCTAATGTCAAAATCATTACATTTTTCTGACCTTTGTTCTGCAAATCATTTGTCTACTTCACAGTGTGGTAACCTGGAAAGTCTATGGACCTGAGTTAAAATTCTGCCTCTGATGTTTATTACCTGTGTGATCACAAACAAGATCACAAACTTGGCTGGGCCTCAATTTCCTCATCTGTAAAATAAGAGGGCTGGATTCCATGGCTTCTGAGATTATTTCTAGTTCCAGAGCTCTAATTGCTGACCTCTCATTCACTGTCCTCTACCTTTTGAACTTTTGCCTCCTACCCACACCCCCTTTTTTTGTTTTGTTTTGTTCTTTTTTTGTTTTTTGCTGAGGCAATTGGGGTTAAGTGACTTGCCCAGGATCACACAGCTAAAAAGTTTTAAGTGTCTGAGACTAGATTTGAACTCAGGTCTTCCTGACCAGGGCTGGTGCTCTATCCAACATGACACCTAGGTACTCCTCTCCCCTTTTTTATAGTAAAACTTTTTCTGTAGATAACACCCAAAGCTCCTAGTCCTACATTGTAGAATCAAGAGCAGCTTCAATCATTCCTTTCATATGAAAGCCTTTAAAATACAAATGCTTGAAATCAGCATTCATATCCTTCCTTCTGAACATTATCTTTCTGTTAAAGCACATGAGCATATTATTAGATTGCCATAGGATACCTGTATCTCCCACTTTCAGAGCATTAAAACTCTTCAACAGTTGATTTGCCTCATGGCAACAAGACTATACAATGATCAATTCTGATGGACATGGTTCTCTTCAACAATGAAATGTTTCAAACCATTTCCAATTGTTCAGTGATGAAGAAAGCCATATACATCCAGGGAGAGGCCTGTGGGATTTGAGTGTGGACCATAACATACCATTTTCACGCTCTCTTGTTGATGTTTGCTTACATTTTCTTTTCCTTCTCAGGTTTTGTTTTGTTTTTTTTTTTCTTGTAGATCCAATTTTTCTTGTACAAGATAACTGTATAAATATGTATACATATATTCGATTTGTCATATATTTTAACATAATTAACATGCATTAGACTACCTACCATCTAGGGGAGGGAGGAGGAGGGAAAAATTTAGAACAGAAGATTTTGCAAGGGTCAATGTTGAAAAATTACTCATGCATATGTTTTGCAAATAAAAAGCTTTAATTTAAAAAAAAAAAAAGAAAGAAAGAAAAAAAAAAGAAAAGAAACCTGATTTGATAGAATAGCATAGAGAGAGAAAGAAGGCCTTGGATTAAAAAAAAATTCAATTCAAATCTTGCTTCTCTCTGGTATTAATTAGGTGTGTAACTGTGGGCCAGTGGTCTGGCTTCTAATCATCTGATTCCATTGAAATGGGTCTCTCCAAGTTATCAATGATTTTTTGGTTGCATTTTCCAATGGTCTTTTTTCAATTTTCATTCTCCTTGACCAATCTGTAATCCTTGACACTGTTGATCTCTGTCTTTGATTCTCTTTCTCTCTGGGTTCTCCCCTATCTCCTGGCTCTCCTTCTACCTGACTGCTCCTTCTTTCTCCTTTACTGGTTCATACCCTCTAACCAGTGTCCCTTAGAATTTTTCCTTTGTCCTCTTCTCTTCCCTCTCTATGTTACCTCATTTGATCTCTTGGGGATTTAATTACCATCTCTATGCTGATGAATCTTAAATATTACCTATCCTATTCCAATTTCTTTGCTAACTTCCAGGTTTCTCATATTTCCAAATGACTTTCAGAAATCTTGAACTGGATGTCCAGTAGATATCTTAAACTCACTTTGCCCAAAACAGAACTCATTTTCTTTCCTCCAAACTCTCCCTACTTCCTATCTTCCCTACTTCTCTAGAGGGAAACATAACCATTCCAGTCCTTCAGGCTCAAAGTCTAGGAGGCCTCCTAGATTTGTCATTGTCTCTCACTTCCCATAGCCAAGGCTTGTTGATTTCACTTTTGTAACAGCTCTCAAACAGGCTTTCTTTCCTCTGATATTCCACCCCTCAAGTGCAAATTCTCATCATCCCACACCTTGATTATTTCAATAGCCAGCTTTGGGGTGGGGGTGCCAGCCTCAAGTCTCTCTCTCACTCTAATCCATTATCCACCCAAGTGGATTTTCCTAAAACAAACTCAATAGCTAACACTCAATAAACTCCAGTGGCTTCCTACTGCTTCCAGAAGCAAATAAAAAATACTGTTTGGCTTTCAAAGGCCTTCATAACTTCATACTCTTCCACAAAAAAAGACCCTCGATCTTTTGATTCTGAGCATTCTCTCTAGCTAGTTTCCATGCCTGGAATGCTCTCTCTCCTCCACTCCAACTACTGACCTCTTAGTTTCCTTTAACTACCAACTAAAATCCATCTTGTTAAGAGGAAGCCTTCCCTAACCCTTCTTAATCCCAGTACTTTCTGCTAATTATTTCTTATTTATCCTGTATAGAGCCTATTTTGTACATGCTGTTTCCCCCATTAGATTATTATATCCCTTGTTTGCTTGCATTGTGTTTCTTTGTCTGATTTTTTTTCTTATAGATATGATTTTTCTTGCACAACAATGATAAATGTAGAAATATGTATACATATATTAGATTTGTCAAGTATTTTAACATAATTAACATGTAGTGGATTTCCTGCCATCTAGGGGAGGGGTGGGGAGTAGAGGGGAAAAATTTGTAACAGAAAGCTTTGTAAGGGTTAATTATTTTTTTTTTTTTTTTTTGCTTTTTTGCTGAGGCAATTGGGGTGAAGTGACTTGCCCAGGGTCACACAGCTGTTACGTGTCTGAGACCAGATTTGAACTCAGGTCCTCCTGACTTCAGGGCTGGTGCTCTATCCACTGCGCCACCTAGCTGCCCCTGTAAGGGTTAATGTTGAAGAATTACCCATACATATGTTTTGCAAATAAAAAGTTTTAATAAAAAAATTTTTTTTAAAGATTATTATATCCTTGAGTTTATGATTGATTTAACATCAGTCTGTAAAATGGAAAAGCCTTACCTGTAGTGCTTCCCTCAAAGGATTGCTGTGAAGATTTGAGACATTTATATAAGACTTTTTAAACTTTAAAAGGCTATATGAGTCAGATAGTATATGTCAGACTCTATTCATTTTTCACAACTTGTATTCAACAAATGGCATAAAGATATCATCAATGACATCTGGAAAAGATTATGGAATGGTAATATATAACTGGAAGAACCTTCTAGAAAAAAAGGACATGAACAAAAACAGCACAAAATAAAAGAAGGCAATTATATTTAAGATTTTATTTACATGTTTTACGAGTACCCAAACAAAGTTTTAAAGAAAGTTAGTTAAGAGTCCAACCATTCCGAAAAGCAATTTGGAACTATGCTCAAAGGGCTATCAAACTGTTCCCTTTGACCCAACAATCTCACTACTGAGTCTGGATCCCAAAGAGATCATAAAAAAGAGAAAAAGACACAAATGTGCAAAAATGTTTGTAACAGCCCTTTTTGTAGTGGCAAGGAACTGGAAACTGAATGGATGACTATCAGTTGGGGAATTATGGTTATGTGAAGGATGAAATATTATTGTTCTATAAGAAACGATCAGCAGGATGATTTCAGAAAGGCCTGGAAAGATTTACATGAACTGATGCTAAATGAAGTGAGTAAAACCAAGAGAACATTATACACACAACAAGATTATATGATAATCAACTGTGGTGGACTTGGCTCTTTTCAACAATGCCGTGATTTAGACCAATTCCAATAGACTTGTGATGGAGAACCATCGGCATCCAGTGAGAGATCTGTGGGGACTGAATGTAGATCACAACACAGTATTTTCACCTTTGTTGTTGTTGTTTTGCTTGTTTTTTTCTTTCTTGGTTTTTTTCTCCTTTTTTCTTGTGTGTCATGATAAATATGGAAATATGTTTAGAAGAATTGCACATGTTTAATCTATACTGGATTACTTGTCTAAGGGACAGGGGATGAGGAGAGAAGAAGTAAATTTGGAATTCACAAGTGAATGTTGAAAACTATCTTTGCATGTATTTTGAAAAATAAAAAGCTATTATAAAAGTTAAAAAAAAAGTTAAAACTATGACTTGATTTAATCAAGTACTCTGTGTAAAATCAGAAAAGAAAAGATCAACCAAAATTAATTCAAGAATCAGAAGGAATTAAGAGCTCCATCTGGGAAAGTAGCATGTTCTGGAGTCTTTTCTTTTTGTAGTTATACATCTGTAACCTATTCTTGTTGCAGCACTGAAGATACCAATGTAGGGTTATGATTAAACAACATTCTGCTCTGACTTCATCTGGAAATCTTTTGTGGCTATTTATAGAAACAATGTACAACATGGGAAATTCCTGCAGAGACCTTTATAAGTTAGGCAAGGAGCACAAGATCAATGCTGGGCATGAACAATGGACTTAATTTGCAATGTTTCAAATTTTTCTAGAGTCACAAAAGTAGCTTTTGAATATAGGCAAGGCTAGTAGAGTACATCTGGAGGCTGATAGAGCTGAGGCAAAAGTCCATTTCAAGAACATATATCTTTGAAGAGCAATATTGTAAAGATAATCAACTTTGAAAGACAGTAAATTTGATCAACATAATAACTAACCACAATTTCAAGAGACTCATGATAAAATATGCTACCCAAATTCAGACAGGGAGCTGAATGGACTCAAAAGTGCAAAATGAAGCATATTTTCTTTATTTTTTTTTCCTTCTACTTTTGGACACAGAAAATGTGGTAATTTGTTCTGCATAGCTTTATATATTTGTAAGGATGGTTGTTTTTCTTGTCTCTCAATGGGTGGGAAAGAAGGAAGGAAAAGGCAGACAATTCAGAATCGAAAACTTATTGTCTTTTGGTAAATTTTTTATTCATTTTAAATAAGTAAAAAATGATAAAAGAAAAAACACTTTCATGTATACAGCAGAACATGAGGGAATTCAATATAAAACAATAAATTTGCACTTAAGAAAAGTTATATAATGCAACATTATTTTCAAAGCTACCCACCTTTTCTATGCTTCCTTCTGGTTTTCTTTTGTTCTCTGCTATGCAGTTTTAACCATTTCCCCCCTTCTCCTCTCCCAGGCTATAATTAAACATGCACATATATATATATATATCCATATACACAGATATCTATAAACATACACATATATAAATATGTTAACACCATATTTTGTTTATTTTTATTTGTCATTCTCTGCATTTTCCTTCATAAGTCCAAGTCTTTCTACGTTTTAAAAAATTAACCTATTTCCTATACCACAGCAGTATTCCAATACAATCACATCCTATCTGAAAGATTGTCTATTAAAGTTTTTCCCCAGTGTTCTGCATTCTTTCTATTCTTAGCTACAATGACTTTATCTGCATAAGAAATTGTTAATTTAAAATAATTGAAATTATCCATTTTATACTTCAATAATGCTCTTATCTAATAATATAAATTAAGATCTGATACTGCTAAATCTTCTTCCTTTACAACTTTCCCCCCTAGTCTCTCAAATGCCTGATTCTTGTTCTTCCAAAAGAACTATTATTATTTTTTCAAACTCTATAAAATTATTTTTAGTAATTTAATTGGGATGGTATTGAATAAATAGATTAGTTAGGTAAAATTGTTAATTTTTTATATTGGTTTTATGTACCCAAGAATAATAAATGTTATTCCAATTATTTAAATCTGACTTTATTTTATGTTTATGTTCATGTAATTCCTATGTCTACTTTGGCAAATATACACTCAGATATTTTGTACTATTTTAAATGAACTAAAACAATATTAAATATTGGTGGTTGGGGGCAGCTAGGTGGTGCAGTGGATAGAGTACCAGCCCTGAAGTCAGGAGGACCTGAGTTCAAATCTGGTCTCAGACACTTATCACGGCCTAGCAGTGTGACCCTGGGCAAGTCATTTAACCCCAATTGCCTCAGCAAAAATAAAATAAAATAATATTGGTGACACATAGCAGAGTTCCTCCATTTATCTCTTAATTAAATCTAATTTACCTTTTACATCATGATTATTATTCCTGCTTTTTTTACATAATAAATTCTTTTTTCAGCCCTTTTATTTTATCTATGTGTGCCTCTCATTTTTATTGTGTTTCCTGAAATCAACATATTGTTGAATTCAGATTTTTCATCTTCTACCTGTTTCTATGTTATGGATAAACTCATTTCATTCACATTCTAAGCTATAATTACTTGTTACGTATTTCCCTTCTTATTTTTCCTCACTATTCTTCTTGTTCTCTTTATCCTATCCCTCCTTACTTCATTTCTTATGAGAGTAGGTTCTAGCACTATGCTCACCATTGTCCCCCACCCCAACTTGTTTCAGACCGGAAAATCTTTTTAAATATGTGTGTATATATATATATATATATATATATATATAAAAAGGAATATCACTGAACTGAGTGGAGAATAAACTGGAGTAGGTAAAGACTTGAAGCAGGTGTACAAACCAAACTAATGCAGACAAGATTAGGAGGGAAGTATCAAATTGGGAAATCATCTTTACATTTAATGGTTCTGATAAAGGCCTCATTTCTAAAATATATAGAGAATTGTCTCATATTTATAAGAATTCAAGCCACTCTTCAACAGATAAATGGTCAAGGGATATGAACAGACAATTTTCAGATGATGAAATTAAAACCATTTCTAGTCATATGAAAGGGTGCTCCAAATCACTATTGATCAGAGAAATGCAAATTAAGACAACTCTGAGGTACCACTACACACCTGTCAGATTGTCTAAAATGACAGGAAAAGATAATGATGAATGTTGGAGGGGATGTGGGAAAGCTGGGACACTAATACATTGTTGTTGGAACTGTGAACGGATCCAACCATTCTGGAGAGCAATTTGGGGCTATGCTCAAAAAGTTATCAAACTGTGCATACCCTTTGACCCAGCAGTGTTTCTATTGGGCTTATATCCCAAAGAGATCTTAGAGGAGGGAAAGGGACCCACATGTGCAAGAATGTTTGTGGCAGCCCTTTTTGTAGTGGTTAGAAACTGGAAGCTGAATGTATGTCCATCAATTGGAGAGTGGCTGAATAAATTGTGGTATATGAATGTTATGGAATATTATTGTTCTGTAAGAAATGACCAGCAGGATGATTTCAGAGAGGCCTGGAGAGACTTGCATGAACTGATGCTGAGCGAAACGAGCAGAACCAGGAGATCAATATACACAGCAACAGCAATACTATATGAGGATCAATTCTGATGGACATGGCTCTCTGCAACAAAGAAATGTCTCAAACCAGTTCCAATTGTTCAGTGAAGAAAGCCATATATATCCAGAGAGAGGGATATGAAATATGGACCACAACATATCATTTCCATGATCGCTATCAATGTTTGCTTGCATTGGGTTTCCTTTCTCAGATATTTTTTGTTCATGTAGATACAACTGTTCTTGCACAGCAAGATAAGTATGGAAATATGTGTGTGTGTGTGTGTATATATATATATATATATATATATATGTATAACTTGTCAAGTATTTTAATGTAATTAACATGTAGTGGACTTCCTGCCATCTAGGGGAGGGAAGGGGAGGGAACTGGGGGGATAATTTGTAACAGAAAGCTTTGTAAAGATCAATGTTGAGGAACTACCCATACATATGTTATGCAAATAAAAAGCTTTAATTAAAAAAAAAAAAAAAAAAGACTTGAAGCAGGGAGACAATCAGAAGAGCTGAGATGATAAAGACCCACACCAGGATGGAAGCAGTGTCAGAAGAGAGGAGATATATACAAGAGATATTTCAACGGTAAAAACCAATCAATTGGTAATAGACTGAAAAGGACTTTTGAGAGAGTAAGTAGTAAAGATGACATATATTGTGGGCTTGTGTGATTGGGAAGATGATGATGCCCCCCAAAATTATAAGGATGTTCAGAAAAGGGGAAGGTTTGGAGGAAAAAATAATGAGTTCCATTTTGATTACATTGAGTTTAGGATGTCTAGAGGTATCTAGTCCTAGATGCCCAAAAGGCAGTTGGAGAGGGGATAATGGAAGTCAGGAGAGACTTTAAGGCAGAACAAATAGATCTGAGAATAATCTATACAGAAATGATAACTAAAAAGAAAGAAAAAAGAAATGATAACTGAGTCATTTGAATCAACTGAATAATTGAAATGAAAACTTATGAGATCACCAAAAGCATAAAGGGGAGGGGGGCGGGGGGAGAAAGGACCAGAAGAGAACCTTGGAGAATACCTGGGCAAGATGAAGAACATCCAAAGAGGATGAGGAATGATTAGACAAGAGGAGAATCGAGAGAAAGCAATGTCATGAAAACCTTGAGAGAAAAGAACGTGATCAAGAATGTCAAATGCTGCAGAGGTCAAAAAGAATAAGGACTGAGAAAACACTTGGAAAAGATCTGTTTGCCTCTCAAAAAGCAAATGAGTCAGAAAGTTTAGTTTCTTTAGTACTACTGCACTAAAGATCACAATTTTGTACATAAAACAATACAAAACAGTATAGGAGGGTCATTGACTTTATACAACCAAAGTTCTGTAATAAAATAAATGTCAAATCTACATTGACCTACTTAAGCTAACACACTGCTCATAGAAGAATGGTGAACAGCAAGAAATGAAGTGTTCCATTATGCTATAAATTATTTATAGTAATTCCTTTAAATCATTTTATTTTGTGTGTGCACATTACCACAACACAATAGGATTTGCTTGGCACAAGTACAATCCTGTCGAATTAAACCTCACTGGATAGTTCTTAAAATGATTTGATTGATTAAATGTACAGCAAGTACAACACTATAACAGAAGACATAAGTACTTGAAATGTATTTCAAGCAAGATAGTTAAGCCTGAAACAATGCAAAGTAGAAGAGCATTAGCTAGAATAAAGTCAGTAAAGAAAGGCTTCTTGGAAGAGGTTCATATACTCTACCCTATCTGTCCATACTTATTACACATTACTCTCCTTCCTGCATTTTACATTCCAGCTAAACTGACCTATTTTTTGTTTCCAGAATTCAACATTCTATCTACCCTTGTAGTGTCTTCAGCTTTTCCCCATACCTGAAATGCACTCCCTCTTTACTTCTGTCCCTTAATTCTTAACTTCCCTCAGTTCAGGGACCACCTTCTATATGAAGTTCTTTCCTGAAACCCCAAACTACCAGGGCCTCGTCCCTTACTACTTTGTATCTGTAAGTTTGCTCAGAAGAGTGCATATCATTTACTCAGAAGAGTGCATATCATTTCTTCCCAAAAGAAAGTAAACTCCACTAATACCTGTAGGCATATACAATGTCCTCTACTTCTTTACTACAAAAAGATCTGACTTTGAATAAGCTTACTAAGTCAAAGAAAAAAAGTGGGGTATCAGCCAAAAAGGAAGAAAGAGTTTAGCCTGGAGGTAAATGAGAATCATCAAAAAAAGAATGCTACCATATCAAGGTACATTTAAGTTTAGAGTGTTCTTTTTGGTCCTTAGAACATTTTTCTCTGGTCCTTAGAACAAATTGGTGCATGTGGGCTCTCTCTCTCTCTCTCTCTCTCTCTCTCTCTCTCTCTCTCTCTCT